>JAQIXJ010000453.1:0-34166 GCA_034700185.1 Phthiracarus laevigatus
ACGGACGGACAGACAGACGGACGGACAGACATACCCAAATCCATATATCTGACAAATTTGCAAAGTCAGATAAAAAATTTATCTTAACTATCTCTAAACTCGACTAAATAGAAAAGAAGAATGATTTTCCATTAGGGACTGATAAGTCTCCTATGAATCAGACTATTTTGATTCACGTTTTAATTGAGAACGAGAATAATTGTTTTATCAAAAAAGGAATCGATTGTGATTTCTTTGTACCAGCCATTCTAGACATGATTGCAGTAAATTTAGGAAAGAAAACATACCTCGACTAAAGGGTCTAAAATAATATTGAAACTTATTCTAATTTAAGAATAATAAATTGATGAGAAATTTTTTGTAAATTACAAAAAATCCCCAAAAATTCCAATTTATTATAACTGGTTTTCACGTTTAGAGATACAATAATATCGTACATTGAAATTTATTAATTTTAATTCTAAATTAGATTTACCAAAAAAGGGTACCTGTTTTGCATACTACACATTTTTATCAGTCAATGCTTATTGTAAAATTGAACATATATTATTATTACTTTGTTCTAAAAATGTATCCCATTTGCGTACCAATCAATTATTACGTACGATCACTGTAAGTGCGAATAAGACACGTTAATGTTCCATAATATCCATATTTGCTAAAATTGCGAGAAAGCGTTTGACAATGTAATTTGTACTTGTCTAACGATCGCTGAGTTTTGAAAATTTAGCGTTCAAACTGTTATTCTTTCAGGTTTTAGAAATATCGTTTGGTTTAGTGATCGAAATATCAACAAAAATAAGTCTAAAAGCATCTTTACATTTTATAAACGCATACACTACTACAGTACATGCATAATATATAAGCGGTGTCTAAATATATTTTCTGCGCCGAACAGAACGCAAGAAGATTTTTAGATAAAATGACATGCCATAAATTAATTATAAGGAATAAAATAATAGACTATCGTACGCCAAAAGCGTATTTTTTCGCAGATCAAAATTCTGAATGTGTTCCGCTATTTAAGTGTATTATAGGTTAAAGGCGTAA
This sequence comes from Phthiracarus laevigatus, assembly GCA_034700185.1. NCBI lineage: Eukaryota > Metazoa > Arthropoda > Arachnida > Sarcoptiformes > Phthiracaridae > Phthiracarus > Phthiracarus laevigatus. Next base: position 1,051 of record JAQIXJ010000453.1, read on the forward strand.
TATAAGTAATTGAGAATAATCTTAGTAAATAATGATGGAAATAGATAAACACTGATGTTTGGGTGTTATACTGCATACTCTACATACAGTATAGTCACATAAAGTCGTTCGGATGTTCAATGCGTTGAAGAAATCGATACTGACTAACAATAAGATAGAATTGCTTTATCGATAGCCGCGGAACGAACTATTAAAACAGTTTTGGGCAACTATTTTGGATTAAATGGTGTAATGAATTGGTGCTTAAATAGAGTTTTACGTAATTTTGTTTTATAGTCTCGATTACACGTATATTTATCAGACATAAGTCCGTGAGCTTAGTTTTATACAACAGTTTAAGTGTTAAATTAGAGACTATATATCAATTAAATTTTATAGGCAAAAGCTCACTTCATTGCATTATACACTGTCTGACAGTCCAGTTGGAGTATCCAATACTACATCGCGGCTGCAAAGAGCGACCAGCGCTGATTTTTCTAGTTCTGATGATCCTAATCGCCAATTAAGGTCAACCATCCATCACAATCCAACTCCAGTACTAAATCGACGTTTTCAGAGAATATCAGGTTTGCTTATTTAATTTCTTCGTTGATTGATATATACAATGCCTGTAAGCAACCATTTAGGATGTGAACCCAAATTGTTTCATATATTAGTTTTATTTTTATGCTACGCTTGCATGTAATAAATGAAATACACTGCGATAACCAATTGGTTGCATTTATTGTTTCCAGTGCTTACAAATATTGATCTAAGCTTCGAGAGTGCATCCGAACGCGAGAGAAGATCGTTGGCGTCTAATAATGAAGACCAGCACACGCCTCTCACACGCACTGGTTTGCCACGTCTCGCACCACAATGTGGTGGCGGTTTCGCCAACTCTGGAGGTTGCGGTCAAATCGGAAATCTATCGCAGAACAGTTCGCTGCAATCATTGGCATCGTTGGGCCGTACAAACGTGTGTGCCATTAGTAATCAATTAAATAAACCTTCTCCGCGATCTCTTCAGGTTTCGCCCGCATTAGCGCAGCGTTCGCTTTACGCGCAGCATATTCTTTCGTCGCCCGAAATAATTGGCGTTAACACCACGGACTCGAGACATCACCAAAACGCGAAATCTGCGCTCAAAACAGCCACATCCGAATTCTCTTTTATTCGACCCGATTCTCCGCTAACACTGCCGCATAATATCCGATACTCGAACGCCAATCAGAAAAAGCCGCAGTATTATCGTTCTCAAAGCTGTCTCGAGTCTCAGCACCAAAAACTACAACAGCAACAAAAAATAGCGGCGAATACCGCAAATTCTGTGAATCGATCAAATTCTTCGTCAACAAAGCTAGCATTGGAAAAAATGGCACATCAAACGGCGCGTCCAAGCAGTATCTATGGTCAGCCATCATTCGCTGATAAACCATATGCCACTAATAAGGGAAATCAAAATAATTACTACTGTCCATCAGATGCGGTGCCTTCTCCTGATAGAAACCTAGCATTCAGTGGAAATGGTCATATAACTAGCTTTAACAAAATTGAAGCGCGAGACACTAAGTCGATGCCAAAGAGACAACTGCGACAATACAAGCAGTCAAAGTCGGATACGGTATTCGCAACCACTAATAGGCCTCATTCGCTAAACAGTAACGGACCCGCACTGCCAACACGCGAATCGATAGCGCCTGACAAATTAATTAACAAACACAAAATACAATCTAAGGAATTATTTGCAGTGAGGTGATCAATATATCACTCGATTCTTTGCGGTGATTGCACTATAGCTACGTTCACCTTATTTTAATACATGGCAGGAAAAAATACAGAATAAAAATCTATCAGCGCATGCATAAGTTGTGTGTGTGTGCCTTCAATTTTAAAGCGGAAAAAATATATCAGAGGATAATCTAAAAAAGTGATGGGAATGGCGATAACTACACTAAAGAAAATATAATAAAATAAAAAAATTATGCACTTTTAAGATTTCATACATTTGATACGTGTATTGTTTTTTTTGTAGTTTCAGTTTCTCTATACTAAAATTTTCAAGATTACACCGAATATAACAAACAAACAAATAAAATCTTTATAATTCAAAACAAGATAAGCTTTTACAGTGTTTTTACTGATAACAAAACAAAACGTGTAAATAAAATACGTAATTATGTATAAATGTATGTAAAATAATTGGGTTTAAAGTCTAAGTAGACGTGTAATGAATTGTAAATATAAGATTAACTAGTCATTGCAATTTTATTGGAAAATTAAGAAATATAAGGTTTGTGACGAACTTACGTACAGAAATGTTTATATACTGTTAAAAAGACTCTTTTATCTTAAGCCTATATAATAGCTAATTATTAAGTATTATGTAATTCTAATAAAATGAATGGTATATCGTTAATAACAATAATAATTCCGTTGAGATAATGATACAGAACGCATTAATTTTCGTTTAAAATTCTTATAGGATTTCTTTAATCATTTCGTGTTACTCGTTTTATTCGTTCACATATAATCTTAGTGGTTGAAAATTTAGTACCAAAACTTCTGGTAATGTAGTGGAAAAAAATAAATTTCAAAAATTTGTAATTAACTTTACTTTAAATCTTGTTTTTTTTATCAAAATAATTGTTATGGATTTGAAAATTGGAGCATAAAATTTAACATGAGGCGATTGCGGCAAAACTTTGAAAGTTGGCCTTATTTTATTAAAGACAAATAATGTACAATTAAAATTTTTTAAATTCAGATATCTTTATGCCATGTGACCAAATGTAATATTGTATAATAAAAAACTTTAACCGCATTCAAAACTTGTCTAAAATTTTACATATCATTAAAGCTTACTTTTCTGTATATTTTTATTTTGGAATTATGTGTTCAATATTGACGCTGTATATAATATTTTTCAAAATTAAGAACTCAATTCGATATGTTGGAATGGAATTCATAGAAAGATTTCTATAAAAATTATCAAATAAATTGACAGATTTTTTAAAATTAACATCTTTGAAATATTTTTCAAATTTAATTGTTTTTAAGATTTTCAAAAATGTTGTGTTTACGTGCACCCCACAAAAAATAAGTATACTTACTGTATATACGTACACCGAAATAATTAGTGAAGCACGAGTTCTGTATAATAAAATAATTCGTATATTATAATGGTAACAGTTATATTAATCAGCTGAAATTTTAAGAATGATATTAGATAAAAAATTGGAATTGTAAACAAGGCAACATTTTAAAACGTCACTTTAATTTTATCCACATTTTTAAACTCAATTCGTTTAGATTTTATTTTCATTTAAACTTTATTAGTCTCCAAAAAATTTGAAAACTGTTTACTTCGCTTATTTATGCCATAAAATCAATAATTAAAAGTATTTATAAACAATAAATTTTCATCGCATTACGAGATAGCTTTCCACTGAAAATAATACTTTTTGATATTGTCGCGTATTTTTAAAAAAAATCTAGTATACCAAACAATTATTATTGCGGTAGTGGTATGTAAACGGGAACTTTAGCTTTTTCGAGCGAAACTTTTTTAATGTATGGGGGCGTTCAGCGCACTCTGCATTATCATCACATGCACGCACTATGATGTAAGTCACTATCGCACAAGTTATCAATTTTAATACCATTTGTGAACTGTTACAGTAGAATATATTGGCACCACTAAATACTGTCGCGTTAACAGTTCCCCCAAAATGAAATTAAATGCTACAGTATATTATACGTTCAAATGAGTTATCTTCATGATTAAGAGATACGATTACGGCGTACACTTTTAATAGAGAACGGATTTTTTGTTGAATTCATAAATTTTAATATTAAAACAATAAAGAAATTTTGAATATTTTAAAACAGCATTTACAGGCTATGATAACTTTATACTTTTAAATTGATAAAAACAGTAAATGTAAGAGAATTAGATAAAAAAGCTTTTAGATTGCTGCCATTGATAAGCCCTCTTTGTGGACTAATGGGTTAACGAGCAATACTTTCGCCTAAGTGTGAGCAATGACATAGTTTAGGTTCAATTCCAGAGTGCCCATGTACTCATGTCATCCTTTAATCGGAGTTCTTTATAATTTTATATGCGTGCATTTACGTCGCATATGTGTAAAAATATGTATGTTTGTGTAAATGCATGGGAACAGAGAGGGCAGTGGGTTCGACCGAAAATTGTAACCGTCAGTGCTATATGTGGAATACAAGTATAAACAAAATAAGTAACAAGCAAAAAATCGAAAGATTAATAAGCAAAAACAACTATATAATTTCTTCCGGACACACTTTGTACAAGAACGACGCATTCATAGAGAGCTAACTTTTTTATAGGTTAATGCATACTTATGTCACAAATATATTAGTGTTCAAGCCAAGCTGGCAAAATTCCAAATCCCTTTATTAATATAAGAAATATGTGAAATCTCTAAGACTGTGCACATGCGGACAGATGGACCGACAGAGAAACAGACAGACATGGTCAAAATCTTAAGCTTAACTTCTCTCTGAGAAAGTGAGTTAAAAATATTTTACAGCTGTATATGTTAATTTGATTAATTTAAATAAGATTATATTTGCCCAAATCCAAGAATATTGGTATTTTTCTGGGTTCTTCAACAAACTTATAGGTACCTGAGCAGCTATAACTTGCTAAAGTCTGTTAGATCACCAGTTTCGTTTGCTAAACTTTATTTAGATCACTTTTAAACTATCTTAAGCATTTGACCAAGTCTGTTTGTCTGTTCAAAGTTTTATATTAATAAAAGGATTTCTCAGATTTTTTATATTTATAAATGGATTTGTAATTTTGCTACGTTGGCTAAAAAAATATTAGGCAGATAAATATGCTTTAGCCTAAGAAAATAGAGCTTTCTATGAATGTGTTGTTCTTGTTTTATAAATTGTTAAATAAATATAATTTATAATAGATTTACTCAAAACTTAAATTTAAACCATTTATTTGACCAGTGAAATAATTGAAAAATATATTTATTTTAGAAAAACAAGTTAATAATTATTACAATAATGTTTATAAAAACTTTTGTATCAGAAATTTTCATGTAAAAATTATTCGATAAATTTGTTTTAACGCAAAAATCTGGTCTCTAATTGCGATACGAACACATTTGTGAACTTTTATCTTTCACCACTTAATATATATAAATAATATGTATCTGTAATCGATTTTATTTATTAAATGCGTTTGTATTAGAATGGCACCAAACAGAAAATTTCTCAGGGATATAATTGTAAGTTTAATTCATCGCCTTTTTAACGTAATTATTTAGTGTAAAATTTAATTAATTCAAAGTTTTCGTGTACAAAATGTTTGTGAATTTTAAGGTCACTCTACTGTATTTGTTTTTATCTTAAAAAATTCTAAAACACAAGCTTTGTTTTGTTAGACCACTGATGCGAACTCCGAAGTTGTTGACAAGACGTACATCAAAGAAGTTAAAGAGCACTTGTTTAAAATATTAGTTATTGGAGAACTTGGAACGGGAAAAACAAGTTTTATAAAAAGATATGTTCATCAATTTTTTTCGCATCACTATCGAGCGACTGTAAGTTTACTCATAAGATTTCATGTTACACAATATATGACCCGAAAGTCGAAACGAAAAGTTTGGTTTATATTTGTGCTTTTACTTTAATAATATTTTTTCAAAATTTTTAATTTATTTTAAAATATAAACCAAACCATACTTTATTTATTTATTTAAAATACAAAGTTTAGCGTATGAACATAATGCGCATTTAACAGTTCTTATACCTATATCAGAAAATTAGTTAGAATTGTCTTTATAACTAAAACAATGTTAGTTCTTGTGCACAAAAATTATGTTATTTGTTAGAAAGTAGGTTTATAAAACTTATATTTCTTTAATTAATAACAGAATTTGGCGTTAAATTTCTAATCTAAAAGTTTCGCAGTGAAATAAATATCCGTTTAAGCATTATTTTTCAAACCAGATAATCATTATTGTCTAAGGTTTTTTTTAAAAAACATGTTTTTTAATATGCAACGCTTATTGATACTACATAAACAATTAGTCACATGTTTATTATACATATTCAATATTATCGGTGATAAGACTAATTATATAATGCTTCATTTTCAATAAAATTTCAAGATAGGCGTTGATTTTGCGCTCAAAGTGATCAACTGGGATGATAACACGCTAATCCGGTTACAGCTCTGGGATATTGCCGGTCAAGAGAGGTTTGGAAATATGACTAGAGTTTATTATAAAGAAGCGGTTGGAGCTTTTATAGTGTTTGATGTGAGCCGTCCAGCAACACTTGACGCAGTTCTCAAGTGGAAACAAGATCTTGACACTAAAGTTTGCCTTCCAGACGGATCACCCATTCCGTGTCTTCTTCTGGCAAATAAGGTACGGTAATTATTGTGATTTTCCAAAATATGACCATACAATCACATAACACATTATCTTAAATTAAGGGAAGATTGTAATATTAAGTCCATTAGCAACACGACCGAAAATTTATATTTAATGATAACTTTTTGAATTTTTTGGGTCAACATATGTTAAATTAACCATTTGATAATTAAAATAATTTATGCTTACGAGTTAGTTTTTGTGAAAATATAAGCCACATTATCGTTAGTTAGATTTTAGCGGTTTATTATTGTAATACATAATTTTATTAAACATGCCAATTAAAATCAAATTAATATTATAATTAATCGATTTTAATCTATATATAATAAGTATTACGCGTTTTACGCGTTAGTAAGATATACAGTATAACAGAAACACTGATAAAAAGAATGGTATAATTTGTTATTGTCATGTTTATACGGCTATTGATTTAATTTTTAACAAATCGATATATTATATGCCCGCAGTGCGATATGCCCAAAGAAGGTGCAGTCAATAACTCTGAGACTATGGATAAATTCTGCGAGGAAAATGGATTTTGTGGCTGGTATTTCGTATCTGCCAAAGATAATATCAATGTGGAAGAAGCAGCCAAATATTTAGTTGCTAAGGTCAGCAAAATCTATTAACAATAAATGCGGTTTTAAAAAAAGCTAATTAAATGCTAACTCGCAATGTTTCGTTTTTAGATTAATAACTTATTCTATCTCTTTTTTATTAGTTTTTTTTCTCGTTATTAGCAATGTTTGTTAATACTTCTAAAAATATATTAAATTCCAAATTTTTGCGGACAAAAAATACTTGAACGATGAAATGAGATAAAATAGGAAAGGAAGCAACAAAAAAAAATAGGAATGTCATTCTACTTAAATACCCAAACAAACTAATTTATTCACAATTTTTGCTATTTATAACTAATACTCAGGAAACTAATAAACGCGAAAATAGCAGTGAACGTACTCTGTAAGTTATAATCGAAAGGCTATAAATGAGTTTATATCGTAGATAGTGTTGACAAATATTGTTATTAAAAATAGTTTCTCGCGAATTGATTTCTTTGAACATTTGGAGCGTCATTCGGGTTTTGTTTGTACAATCGCTTACGCTTCAAATATTATTTTTCCAATTAGTTTATATGCGTTATTTTGATTATAAATTCAAAACACTTATTTCCACTAAATATAGATATTGCAGAAACAAAAACAGTACGCGTTAGAGGAATCGGCGAATAACGATGTTCTATATCTTGATTATAGCAGCCATGGAGAAAGCTCTAAACGAAGATGCAATTGTTAGCATATATGCACACATGTTTCGAATATTTTTAGAGACAAAAAATATGTATAGTTTATTTTTCAATACGCTTAATACGATAATAATCTAATTAACAGTTTAAATGTTTAATTGAATGCTCGGTAATCTAATTAAACTAAAAAATTGTGATTAAGTTAATGTAGTTTTGAATGCCATTAATTATCATAAAGTATCTCAAAATATGCTGTATCGTTAAGCCACGGTTGTTCTGGAATTTTGCATACATTTTTTAATCATCACATTTTATTAATTTATTTTTTAATAAATAAAATAACTTTTATGCAACTTTTATCCCTTTATCGTTATCAGAGAAGTAAAGTTTAAGTATTATTTCATGTTATCACTCCAAATGGTGTTTTCATAGTTTCAAAACAAAACCAATAATTAAAACACAATAGAGATGGTAATCGCATTAAAAAATACGTTCGTGTTTTAATCCCAGGACGTGTTGTTTAATTACAATATTTTAAATATATTATACATGATACGATCTGACATTGTATATGTATAAATGTGATCTTACTTTCGTATAAAGTTTGTAAGAAAGATATTGACTAATTAAACAAAGCAATTTATTAAATGATACTTTTATTAACATGAGAAATCGCTTAAAATCCTTTAATTGATATAAAAAGATAAGTGAAGTCCCTTAATTGACATAAAGAGGGGGAGTCAGACATACATAGTCAAATCCATATATCTGACAAATTTGCGAAGTCAGATAAAAAACTGAAATTCATATTACACAAAAAAGTTTTAACAAATATCAACTCAAATTAAAGTAAAAAGAGGTTCTAAAAAGTTTTAATTCTTTATTGAATTGATTTTTACTATTTTAATATTCATAATAAATATCCGTGAGATCGTTTTACATCAGTTAAAGTCCGTATTCTGTTTACTAAAAAATCACAACCTTTAGTAACGTGTGCGTTAACTTTGGAGCGCACGGTATATCAACCAGTTGTAGGATATTTATTCCCCATTTTTAAACTTTAATTTTAGATTATAAATAAAGTGTGATAAAGAAAGTGGTGGTTTTTTCCAAATTATAATGTGATAAAAATTCATAAATTCGTTTAAATTGGCTGTAATTCAAGGTTTAAAATTCTAGATAAAATAAAGTTGATCATTCGTAACAGAAAGATCACTAGATTTCTTAAAGTGTGTCAGATTATTAAAAGTGTTAATGGTTTAATTTAGAAAGAAAAATCATCGTTTAAACTATTTTAAACTCTAAATGGAAAATTTTATTTACAGATAACAATTAAATTTTATCAATAAACAGAACAATCAGTTCCAAATTTTTTATCTCACTTTGAGTAGACAAAGTTTAGCTTATGTATTTCACCATGTCTGTCTGCCTATCCGTTTGTGTGTACGAAGTTTTATATTAATAAAGGATTCCATAGATTTTTTATATTAATAAAGGGATCTTGTTTGTAATCATGGTTTAATAATTCCTTAAAACCTTTAAATGCTATTAAATGGTAATCTATTTGTTTACTTTAAAAACAATATAAACCTGATTCGGAGTAGTGATTGAAAATATAGTTCCATTACCGTGGAATGGCAGTGGAATTGGAGATCAGCTCCGGTAATGGCACGGTAATGGAATGAAAATAATTTTGTTTTCCGGTAATGGAATGGCAACGATTTTTTTGATCGTGGTAATGGAACGGTAGTGGTTTATGGTCTGATTTTTTTAAGAAAATTTAAGTAATCTTTTTATCAAATAACAACGACTTCTCTTGCAGTTTTTAATACTAATTTTTAAAACATTAAATAATCAGTATTTTTTCGACTTCAATATACAACTAATGACGAAAAAAATTTTTTTTGATCCAAATTGAGTTGCTAAAACTTTTCAATGGTGCAACGGTAATGAGTGGAATGGCAGTGGAATTGGAGATCAGCTCAGGCAATGGCACGGTAATGGAATGAAAAAATTTTTATTTACCGCTAATGGAATGGCGGTAGAAATTTTGAGTGCGGTAATGGAACGGTAGTGGAATGGGAAAATTAAATATTTTCAATCACTAATTCGGAGTTAAAAGCTTAAAAGACTCGGATCAGGTCATTGAGAAAATTAAGGCTCATATACCGAAATGATTTACAAAGAAGGGGTTTTCGATCTTTTAATCACCACATTATCACGTTTATATTTAGTATTATAAAATACAAAAAAAATTTGATAAAATAAATAATTCATTATTTTTTAATTGAAATTTTTGTATGAAATAAAAAGTTTATATTCTTAAATTTTTTAGTAAAGAGAATTCGTTGTCAAACGTTTGCTATTAAATTTATGCATACGTCGAGCCTAAGAAAGGTGGCGAATTCTGATGTGAAGTTTTTGGGTATATTTACGTACGATTTTTGGTACAGCTGGCATATTTGTACTCACCATTTTTTTGCGCTTATTAGCATTAACAAATTGTTTAGTGTATTATTAAAATTAAACAGTATTTTCTTGGAGAGAAACTGCTTAACTGGAAGTTCAAAGTGTTTTAAGAAAAGCATTTTGTATGTTATTTATATGATTCAATATTTATTGAGAGAAAATTTCAGCTAACGATTTTGCTTTTTCTGTAGTTCTTAAAGCAAACCTCACCCAAACTCTTTTGCTGATTTCTATTTTTATGTCATTGTAGGCCAAATTACCATTCACGTTAATTACAGTATTACTCAAATATTCTGTAATCTAATTTTGATATCATTTTTGACTACAGTTCCGGCAATAAGTTTTGAAAGTTGACTAAATTTGAACTTTTTTGTTAAAGTATTAAAATTTATAATAGATACAGTCTATTTAAAATCCGTGATCAAAATTTAATTTTTTGTTAGAGTGTTAAAAGAATTTCTAGACATTAAAGAGTTAACCATAAACGACAAGGTCATTTAGATAGTTTTGCTGATTCGTTTCAGAAACTATAAATGTGAAAAGGAATTTTTTGTCTGGCTTTGATATGTAAATCTATATAAAAACAATATAGATAAGTTCTAATCTATAAATCCTTTTATGGCTTTTAGTATCTCAATAATTATAAACAAATAAAGGGGTAAGGTTTACTATTTCATAATATTAGAAAATTTTACAGTGAGATTGCTGCAATTAAATGTATCACTTAATTAATTCTAATTAGTTGTTATTAAATATATGTTTATATATGTAGTTTCAAAAATATTTTAAACGGATCATGAAACGAATGAAAGAAAAAGTATATTTAGTTTGAAATAACCTTACAACAATGTTTAACAATTTGAATATGTATTATTTATATGCGTGTCGGTTTAATTTACGGTTATTTTATTAGTTATTATCGCTAATAATATAAAGTACAGATATATTATTTCGATAAGTGTCTAAATTTAAACTTTTTTGTTTTAATATCTATAATGTCTAAGCATTATTATTCCATTACATTTATGGATTTATCTGTCATTAACATTAACATTTATCCACAAAGTACCGAATATACACTATATATACATAAAAACACTCATAACTCTTCCGTCACTATTAATATTAGACTTTACCCTTTATATGCTTAAACTTTGAGTACAGAATAAAGAAATAAAAAAACACTTCGTTTTCGATTAATTTAGGCTTCAATTATTTTTTGATAAAAATTGTTATAATTTATTATGAAATACGATACAAATATAATAAGAATGCATTAAGAAAACAAGAACGAAAGCACTCACTCTCTATAGTTCGCTCTCTGAAGTTTCTATTCTATGGTAGAGTTCTTTATGGTCGCTGGTTCTCAATATATCAATCAATTTTTATAGACTTTAGTGAATAACCCATTATATACGATTGGTCTTTTCTTATTCTTGCAGAAACTAATTTTATTTTTGTTTATATAAAGTTACTACAGCTAAAATTAAATTTATGGTTCAATTATCTTGTTTGAAAGAATTTACAGTAACAATAAGTAGTACTGGTAAGTATATTGCTTATTTAATGATCATTTATTCGTGAAAAAAAACAATATATTCTCAAAATTTGTAAATCGTACATATATGATAAAACAAGATCGATATTGTTATAAAATATTTTACTTAGAACAATTAGTTTTATCTGGTTTCTCTCAGTCACTCACTCACTCACTCACTCATACACACGCACACACATCAGTTAAATAAACTAAACCAAAACAGTTGATATAAATATTTTATAATGTAACATAAAGCTAGATTATGATAATTCGAAGTAAATTTTATTTTATAAATGTACGCATTTTGTCCATTACTGTAATTTTTTAAAAAATAAGTTCACAAACATATAATCAGACATATCTTTAGGCTTAAATTTGAAAACTGACAGATAACATGATAAATTTATACTCTACTATTTTCCCAAATACTGTAGAGGATCCTCAGCTCTTAAATCTAGAAAATTCTAAAAAGCTAATTTACTCTCGTTTTATTTAACTCATTTAATAAAACTTTGAATATTAAAATATTTCGAACATAATGAATGAAATGAAACCTATAATATTCTTGTACAATATTCATTTCAAACTACTCTAATGCGAAACAGGTAAAAAATTTATTTTATTTTTTTTGTTGCAGAAAAAATGCGAGATAACAGCCAGTACTTACAGTTACTTTCCTAATCTTATTGTACGTCTATTCTTACTCTAAGGTAAAACAAAAAACAAACATAATACTTAAATACATGTATATTATGTTTTGCGGGAACAAAAAAGTGACAAAATCTAAGATTTAACTAAGACTAAATCCTAATGAAAACCCATCGAAACATCTTTAGATATTGCTGTAACAACTCTCACAAGTAGCTTACAGTGGATTTCCTTCAATATTTTATTAGTTCAGTATTGAGTTGCGCTGAGCTGTTCGCAATTGTTCAGTTTTGACAATGACTAGAAAATAAATATAAAATTACGTTGATTTTACAATATTGACTTTAGGTATGCAATTTCGTCAAATAATGTAATATAAAATAAAATTATAGCAAATATTGCGAAACCCACTTATTTTTGCAAATATTCATCCAACTTATGTTATTTCTCTAATGTTCATTTAAAAACTTGAGATTAAAAATATTGAATTTGCACCCCAAGTAACTTAGAAATACAATCAATTACCATTTATCACACTTATTAGGCACACTTGTTTTGCGCAATTAGTAAAACTTTCTAGATTTTCCAATTTCATTGAGATTTATCTCATATTCCTAGTGTATCTTATTCCTGCTATATATTTGGTCGCAATCATGTGTTTTCTGCATAATGCATACAAAATGTATAAAAAATAAAATAAATAAAAATATAAGATTAGAAATATACATAAAAGCGAGCGGAACACCTTTGAACACGGATGGATCGAATATTAGGACTTTGCCTCAATTTTTTTATAAATAATTAAAATATACTTTTCGACAGCCGGTACAGTACAATCTTTGTACGGTACATAAAGCAATAAAAAATTTAAAAATTAATCTAAAAAATAATTTTTTTATTTGGCGTAAAGCAAAATAATCAGTAAATTATAGAACTTATTAATTATATACAATGATAAGTTTTAAGTGGTTTGGGAAATCACGTGCAAATCAAAACCAAATAAACATATTCAACAACAAAATTAAGAAATTAAGTGTGCAAAAAATAAATCAGATAAATTACAATCGATTTAATTGTGAAATTTTTCTTATAATGAATACAAAAAATTAGTGAATGATATTTGTTAATAAATAATAATTATTTATATCTATAATTATGTGTGTAACGTGAATTGGTAGCGGCAGAGGCAGCAGCACTTCCAGCCGCGCGTTTCCACTTCTCTGCTTGAGTGAACTCTGTCATCGGTTTTCCGCCAACACCTATATATATACATTAATACAACGTTATGTCATGTAAATCAAATCAATAGAAATAGAGACTTATTATTAGAAAACCAAATTATTAGCATTTATAGCATATGAAAATAGCGCTATAATGACCAAAATAGCACTTTAAAATAGCATTTAAGTTTTTTTTTAATTTCTTAAAGGTTAAAGTATAATGTCTTTTTCTTTATATTAACATTTTTCTAAATCTTTTAATAAGAAATTATAAAATTTTTTGAAAATTAAGTTAATAAGATTTTGGTGGTATTGGAACAAATTATTGGGGTAGTAGTAACAAAAACTAATCAGATTTAAACCAAAATTTTTCGCTTTAAGCAAAAATAGCATTTTTCATAAAAAATATCAAATGGAGTTAAAACGACTCCAAACTACGTATGTAATTCGCGCGCATAAGTATAAACATTGTTTTTAATTTATAAAATAAAAAAGTTGCAAATGCTATCTATTTATTTTACAAATTAAACATTAATTCCGAGGTTTTCTAAGTAATTCATTTTAATCGACACTATAGGCGTCCCATTTGAGATTTGCCGTAATATAATTTAAAGTTAAAAATTATGCAAATCTCCAAAAATTTCTACAGTATTAATTTTTTCTATCTAAAGATTTTAATTTTGAATAAATCTAAATTATTTCTCGAAACCAAGTTATAACAAGCGATATGTTATTAAAAACGTGAATTGAAAGATGAATTAAGCAAAATAATTACCACAAGTTCCAACACCAACGCGTCCAGACACAGATTCTGGTGACGCGAAGATACTCTTCTTGACAGCACCCTTCAGATGTTTTTGAAATGCCTAATCCAATAAATCAATTTTACAATTAGCAATTTTTTAAGCTTATATCAGATTTCTAACTAACTTTACGCTTAGAATTAACGAAACAATTTTGAAAACTTTTCAACAAAAATTTTCAAGTGATTGTTTTATCAATCTTATCAGTAATCAAAATATGATTAAATAATAAGTAAAATTACTTTATTGCTGAACTGTTGCCACTTTATTTTATCCTTTTCTCTTTCTTCTTCGAGTCCTTTAAGCCTCTCTTTTTTCTTCTGCTGCTTTTTCTTTAATTGGTCCTTTTGTTCCTGAATTAATTGTTTTTTAACTTTATACGCATCATTCTTACTGTAAAACCAAATTATTAAAAAACATTAATACTAATAGCAAAAAAGTAATGTAATATTCGTTAACGAGATAATCAACAAAATAAAAAACAAACCCTGAAATATTAGCAGATGCTTTGAGTCTCTTCTTTCCGAGAGGTTTCAGTAACGACACTAAACAAACTTCGGACACATTTCGGCCCAAATTGTTGAAAATAACGGTACACTGACCATCAGAGGTCACGTCTTCTATCTGTGCCTCATAGAACCTATGGATACAACACAATTATTAATATATAATCAATACAATCATCTGATTGAGTGACATACTGTCCATCTTCACTCCACGGCGCTAAACATGTATCTCCAGCTTCGAAGTGATGCCTCATTTGATTGTCATTTAACTCCCCTTTGCTATCATTACCGGTGTCTCCATTGCCCTCACTGTTCATCAACTGTTTTGTCAGTGCTATCACTTCCTATTAATTAATAATATAATTAATTCAATATACTTATATTGTATGAATCAATTTTGAATGTACTCACGAGTAAATCAGTTTTCAGTTTAACTAATTCGGTATTGTTTTGATCGCTACTGAGCGCTGCTTCCACTTGTTGTAATTGGATTTGATAATTACGCAAATTGGCTGCTGAATCGTCCATTATTACCACTATTTTACTAATTATTAATATTTATTTGAATGATTTCCACACAATAATCAATGAAATTACATTAGATATAACTAACGTTTAGTACCTTTAAGTATGAATATCGTAATATTAACACTTTGCTATTACACGTTATTTAGTTTGTTATCCAAATGTATTATATGTTGTTCTGTTTCATACCAAATATAAATACAGCTTATCGTTATATTTCAGCAGTTAAACTAGATATTAGTTGATTAGGAGCCAAATTGCAGCGCCAATTAGTTAATATGTTTAAGACAACACTTGTAAATCGATAGAATCTTCAGAACCCGACCCGATCATTCTTAATCTTTTGTTATTAAGCAAATTACAGTACAACTAAAAATTATTTTTAGCTCACTTTGACAAAGTCAGCTATTGGATTTGACACGTCTGTCTGTGACTCTGTAACTTTGTCGTTCTGTAGACTTTTTTAAGATCACAAAATTGTGTCAAAATTCACATATGCGGCAATGCGGCAATGGCATATGCCACTCCATTTTTAACCTAAATTTTGGCTCTTATTATCAGATTCATACCTATTTTGACACAGCTTTCTCAGTATAGTCGAATGATATGGTGTTGAAGGGTATTTTTAACATTTTTATGGACACCTCCTCTATGATAGAGCGCCTACCCCCTCGAGTGACCTTTATTTTACTCAACACTTTCAGCTGAGTCGAATGATATAGGTAATGAAGGGTATTTTAACATTTTTTTGGTCCCCTCCTGTATGATGGGGTGCCCGCCTTTTCGAGTGACTCCTCATTTAACTCAGCTTATTCAGTAGAGTCGAATGATATAGGTGTTGAAGGGTATTTTTAACTTTTTTTGGACCCCTCTTGTATGAGGGGGTGCCCACTACCTCATGACCCCCTACTTGACCTCCTCTCTTCAAGCTGAATCCAATGATATAGGTTTCGAGTGGATGGACGTTCGGGAGGGTCGCATATAGAGCTATTGAAACAGTTTTTCCATCTCCATTTTTTAGGAGGGGTCTTACCACCGCGAAACCCCTTACTTGCACTCCTTTCTTCGATCTGAATCCATTGATATAGGTGTCGGGGGGATGGGTTTTCCCAGGGGAGGCGCGTATATGGTCTTCACAGACAGAACCACAAACAAATTATGTTTTTTATATTAAGTGATATTCCTTAAATTATTTTAATTCCAAGTTTATTTTTGAAAACAATAAGTTAACATTAAGTTAGCAGAGTTGACATTAAAGTTTGTACTTTTATTGGCCAGTTATTGTCTCTAAGTTTCATCGGTGTTTATGTTTCCTTTAATGATCATTTTTTTGGGATGAAACAATAATGTAAATCTAAAAATTTAATTAAAATGTTCATAGTTAGCAAATTTGAGAATAGAGTTTATTTGGGTAGAGTCCAAGTCAATTTACCAAATATTGATACATTGCAGATGAGTTTTGCTGTGTAAAAACCATTCCTTAAAAAATAAGTCCGAAAAGTTAGTTTTAATCTTTTGGCATCGTTAATAAACAAATTTATTGTTCATATTAAGTCTGGATAGCTTACAGATTGCTTTCTGGTTGCGATCGGTTATAGCATTTGAGTGTCGTTCAGTTAGAGTTCTGGTAACGTTGAGGTTGCGCTAGAATGAGTTCGCATTCGGGTTCGAGTAAGGGTCTGGTTGATTCGGTTATAGTTCAAGTGTGGTCAGATTTTGATCGTTTTAGTTGATCGATTTTGATTTATATTTTTCGAGTATCTTTTTGGTTTGCGTTCTGGATTGTTTAGTGAGTTTTCGAATAGTGCTCGATTTGTTTCTGATAGCTTTCAGTTAACGTTCTACAGGTTATTGCAGCTTCCGGGTAAAGTTTGTATGTGTTAGGATAGCTTTCGGTTATTATTCGGTTGTATGCAATCCGGTAAGTAATATGATAAGCGATAGTGAACGTTTTAGTAGCTTTCGAGTATAGTTCCGATAGCGTTCGGGTGGGTTTTCTATCTTATGGATAGCTTTGGAGTAATGTTTGGCATCGTTATGGATGGTTTGGGTATCGGACCATGGGTTCTGATTTCTTTTGTTAACCGTTCAAGGATGTTCGTGAGACTTCAGGAAGTAATCGGATGTGTCGGTTAATTTTGGTTTTAATTTGGATATTTTGAATTGGGTCGGGTTCAAGTCGGTTTGAGTTCGATTATAGTTTTAGTTGTGTAGAGTCCGAGTAGAGTTTCTCAAAACATAAACCTGGGCACTCCCACAGGAGGTGGGCTTTTTCTAGTTAACTGAAAATTTAATGTTTTTTCTCAAAAACTGAACAACAACTGATTAGTTAAATATTAAATTGAATTAGTATTTTGTTAGATGTATTTATATCTAAAATATTACTCATTTTCCATTCAACTTAACAATCAATTAAAAATTATTAGTAATTTTAGGATTAATTGAGTGTTTGTGCTTATTAGCTCATAATATAAACTAGTATTGCTTTTGAAGTGCTTAATCAAATATCAAAGTAATAGACAAACTGTATAATTAAAATATCTTTAACTCTCTGTCTTCAAAAGTAAAAAGATGTGGGTTTTAGACTGTTTATTAGAACAAATATTTATATTTTTCTTTTTATTAGAATTAAATATTTTATTAAATTTTAAATTTTTTATTTATCTGTCAGAGCATGCACATCATGTGTTCAAACTTAATTTATAAAAAAAAGCGTTTGAACCACCAAACAGTGCCTAATTTTCTATATGAGCTTTATTTCTGAAATTAATCATAAACTTTTAAACAATGTTTTTTGAATGTTTAACAATAACAAAATCCAATAGATTGCGTTAGTATAGATTGAAAAAGTATTTATTTGAACACATTTCTGGCTAAATAGTTAGTTATTCAATTTCCAATAATCAATATCGTAATTATAAATATAGAGCTACGCGTTATCTTGATTTGTATCGCTATCTGTGTTTATTGGAAAATGAAAAACTAATTCATCAGTAAATGTATTTGCGATAATGCATGTGATTAATATTTCTTATCTGATTTACTTATTTGAAACATGAATAAAGAGACGATAAACGCATCTATTACTCTGTACTTTAAATGTTGTGGAAAACTAACAAATCAGTGATATTGAGATATGGTTATCTTCGCAAATATATATTACTGTAATGCGTGATAAATCGTATCTGCAGACACACATAATGGTAACACTGATGTGTTATTTCCGTTGGATGTATGCGTTGCGTTAGAACCGGCTTTTGTTGTTTGTCAAAACCAAATAAGCTATGACTGCGATTTGCTTTTTAAAAATGTGTTTTACATAAAACTTTTTTTGTTTTGTATTTCCAGTTAATTTTATGGTCTCTAATTCTCCAAATCAGTTATTTGCTGAACAAATCAAACGATACTCTTATTTGCTGATAGAAATTAATCGTTTCAGTGATAAAATTTTACTTAACGAGTTAATAGTTATTTAAATTGAATTAACTCGCAAATTATTCATTACCGAACAAATCTAAATAATGGATGCAGTGATAAATCCAACATTAGGCGCATTATCACCACAACTGGTGTGGATAGTGGTGGTTGGATTTATAGTCGCTTTTTTCCTGGCTTTCGGCGTCGGAGCCAATGATGTCGCAAACTCTTTCGGCACATCCGTTGGTTCTAAAGTGCTTACTTTACGGAACGCGTGTATTTTAGCCACTATTTTTGAAATATTAGGTGCCATAACTTTAGGTATGCTAACTGTGTTCATGTTCTAATACATAATTCTTATGTTTATTAGCTTTTGATTATGTAATGTATTTGAAACATTAGGTTACAAAGTTTCGAGTACTATCCGAACGGGAATGTTTGATGTATCGTTGTTTGCCGGCGAAGAAAAACGTTTAATGCTTGGATATTTGTCCGCATTAATAGGTATTTAATATGTGTCATCTAAAGTTTTAATATTACACTCTATGCAGAGTAATTAAGGAAATTAATTAATGAAAATAAATTATTATTAAGCTGTAAGTTGCATGATATCGGGTGATATCACCCAACGCGTGACAGACTTGTTTAGTTTGACGTATTTTTAACTTCTTTTCCGCTTTTATTGGTCACACAAATCTTATGTTACGGAAAAATAATATTTGATAAACACTAATGTTTTTCTTCAAGATTAGATAAAACATATTTATAACCTAAATATATTAGGATAAAGTAGTTGACATGTTTTCAATTTTATAGCGTAAATTGATTTATTTTACATTGAATTTGAATTAAAAGGAGGAGCAGTTTGGAATCTTGTGGCCACTTTTGCTAGTTTGCCCATATCTGGGACCCATAGCATAGTTGGAGCTATAATTGGATTTTCGATTGTTGCCAAAGGATTTGGAAGTGTTCGATGGTTTTCTATTTTAAGAATAGGTAAACATTTATAATTTCAAATTAGATGCGTATTTGATTGATTTAAAATTGAAATATGTTTCAGTTGCGTCGTGGTTTATATCGCCACTTCTCTCCGGACTTGTTTCTGTTGCGCTATTTCTTTTACTCCAAGTATTAATATTGAAAAAAGTAAGATTAAAGGGCAATAAAAACATGTATTTCTATCAATGCATTTTATTGACTCATTTCTAAGTTCTAGCATGCGTTTTGTCTTTAATATCTTTAATGTAAATATTGTTGAAGGAAAAACTTTTTTTTGCCGCAACACATAGGAAAAACCGCTCGAACCTGGACTTCGATCGCTCCCAATATTCTATGCATTTACTGTTTTAATCAATGTATTCTCTATTATTCACGATGGACCACACAGTAAGAAAATATTGCTATCATTCATTGATTATCAAAACTGTATGTAAATTTATATCTATAGTACTTTCAATGGTCAAATGGTGGATGGCCTTAATCATTGCTTTATTTTCTGGTTTTATTACTGGCACCGCTGTTTGGTATTTTCTAGTTCCATATGAAAGGAAAAAAATTTTGCTCAATCTTGAAGGTAATGTATATGTAAAGTTAAAAGTTTTTAGAATTTTTGCCAATTTGGCAGAATTAAAGTTTTAAAATAATTTTGGATATCTTTCTAACAATACGCGTGTCAACAATATAGATATTCCAATATTGAAATTTGGTAAATGGGATGAGATAACAGTTCAAATAAATCAATCAAAAATTAAGCTCACCCTTTTATTATTTCCTCCTCTCATAATTATTGCAAGAGTTGATTTTACTTGAAATAGACTTGAAATAGTTGTTGATTAATTCTTTATAACAATAATAATAATAATATACAATTTTAGTCGATTCTTCAGCAAATTTGCTTAAAAAAGATGGGGATGACGCTCAAAAAAACTGCAATAAAAATTCATTTAATATAGAAGAAAAAATTTGCTCAAAACAAATTAAAGTAATTAAATATCGTTTAATTTTGATACATAACTTTTAAACTAGTTTTTAATTTTTCTCGACTAACATAAGTCTTATAACTCATTACTCTATAAGACCAATGAATCAAATAATTACTCAAATGATTTGAACAATGGTTTGATAATAAACGAACAAATCAAAGATAAAGTCGATTTAGAAAATGGTAAAATTACGAACGAAGAGAAATTTTCGGACGAAGATAAGCCCGAAGTGAGAGAATTATTTACTTTGTTACAAATTTTAACCGCTTGTTTTGGATCGTTTGTACACGGAGCCAATGATGTCAGGTAATAACAAAATGCTAATTCCAATGATTTTTGTTTTCTTATATTCTTTTTGCTAATAATATTAAAAATTAATTTAAAAAACGTCTGATTTATTCAACTTAATAAATACAATAGCAATGCAATCGGTCCTTTGGTGGCAATAATGCTTATATACATCGACGGTAGTATTGAGCAGAACGCTGATACGCCATGGTATACATTGCTTTACGGTGGCATTGGGATTAGTGTTGGGCTTTGGGTTTGGGGTCGAAAAGTAATCAAAACTATCGGTAATGATTTAACAAAAATAACGCCTTCCAGAGGGTTTACCATAGAAGTTGGCGCCGCAACTACAGTGTTGATGGCTTCAAAAATTGGTCTTCCTATTAGTACTACTCATTGCAAAGTAGGCTCCGTTGTGATGGTCGGACGTATTTGTGCCAAAGAAGGAGTGAATTGGGGTCTGTTTCGAAATATAGCAATCGCGTGGATCTTAACGGTGCCAATAACTGCCATGTGTTCGGCGTGTGTTATGGCTTTGTTGCAACTTTTGATTTAACCAGATTTTTATATTTTAGGTTTTAATTTAATTTAATTTATATATATTCGTTGGATTTGTAATTATTCTTTAATAACATTTTATCATTTTTGTATTTATGAACGTATAATACGATTACAGTTAAATGATGTAATCATATGTTAACAATGAAATCAATTAAAATTAATCATTTAACTTAATTATTTACCAGTAATAATTGAATTTGTTAAACAGTGTCAAACACTATATTTACCTTTATACATAGTTCCCCAAGGGGGTGCTTGCCCAGGGTTGACCCCTCCCTTAGAATTCTGGAAAAAATGACTCCATCTTCTCCCTACATGAAAACTAGAGATTGTATTTAAAATGTGCTATTTTTGGCTAAAACTTTTTGGTCCGAAGACAAAAATTGTTGTTTAAATCCGATGAGTTTTCTCCCCCCTAAAATTAAGATTTTCAGGATCTGACCCCACTCGCACTTTAGACCTTGGGTAACTATGCCTCTGTATGATTTTTAAAAAGTTGTAATCAAATCACAAGCGCTACAAGTAGAATATGTTGAGTTGTAAACAACTGGTTACGATGAGATGCGTTGACGTAGTAGTGATTTCAAATGCACTACCGTTCCATTATCGCACCAAATATTTGTACTGCCATTCCATTAACGGCAAAATAATATTAAAAAATCAATTAACGTTCAATTACCGCGAGTTTTTAAATTCCACTATTTAAATTATTTTGCTTTACCCACAACTCAATTTGAAACATAATAGAATTTAAGGATGATTTATAGAATTTTAGAAAGTCTGGATGTCGACTAACTACAGGAAAACTTATAAAAAATGAATAAGTCTATTCATTGATGAAATATTTATTAAAATCTAAAATATATCATAAAAATTTCATAAAAGTAAGTTATAGTTAAAAACGGAAATTGGATAAATTTGGTTTATTAGTTATCTTTAGGGTAAGGATTTTCCGGGACTAAAAACTGGTCAAAACGGGAGGGAATCAGCAACAAAACTGAATATTATAAAACATTTTAAAAATATATTTTACTTAATGCTCATAATATATTTATTAAACTAAAAAAACTCGTAAAACTATCGTATGTCTAAAGTAAGCGTTTAATATTAGAAATGTGATATATTTTAAATTATCATTCCATAGATATAACAATTAAGCTATATTTTCCTACATTAGATCAATAAAAGCAATATTTAAGAAAGCATTTGTTCTATATTTTGAAATTTCTTGTTAAATATAACAAAAAACAGAAACTTTCTCGAAATAATGTACAATTTCAGCCTTACATTATCATATCATTTTTGTATGATTTTATAGTGTTCTAATTTCCTTTAATGTTAAATAGCATAAATAAAATTACGTTTTAAAGACAAACTGGGATTAAATGTAAATTTATCGAAAGATAAACTTAATTTAGGAAATAAATGAGAATTTTTTCCCAGAAAGCCTAAAATTGAAATCGATCTTTATAAAAGTTTTTAGGGCTTTGATATTAAGAAAAACCCTGCCCATACTGTTTTTTATAATAAGGCCTGAACCCGATCGAAAGCGTCGGGTGGGCCCGAAAAATTGGGAACGAGATATTTAGTCAACAGAGTATTATGCGATAAAGTATATCATGCATCAAACTAACTATCGGCGTATGATTTCGAAAAAAATTTCATGTTTTATTTTACTATACACTTTATAATTGCGTAATTTGTAAATTTAAAATATAAAACCGCTTTTCTGTAGTTTATAATAAAATATTAAAAACGTTGAAAAATTATACTAAGTTCAGTCACTATAAAATTCTAAAAAATAATAAAAAAACTTTTACCGTAAACAAGTAAGTGAAATGCTCTGTTTAAAAGTTTGACGAATCACTGCGAAATCACTAGTTTGAGAATAAAACCCAAACGTCATAAACATATCCGTAAATACATTTATTTTTAAAGTTTTCCTATCATAACATAATTTATATATTTAATCGAAACTTTTAAAATAATGTCAAATTGGAAATATATATATATGGGTCGATTGATATTGAAGAAACCAGAAACGTTTCGGAAAATCACTTCCAGCGCCGATGATTACAATTATTTAGAAAAGAGTGCGCTTCGAACCTACAAATTTCAACAATCGTTACCACGTCTTCCAATTCCGGAATTGAACAAAACATGCGAACGATATATTGAAGCACTGAAACCAATAATATGGTCAAACGATCAGTTGGATAACACGCGCAAAATAGTGGCACAGTTTCAAAACGGTGTCGGCGTTGAACTTCAGCGACAATTGGTTCAAATCGATAATCAAAATAAACATACCAGTTATATATCGAAACCATGGTTTGACTATTATCTCCGATCACGCGTACCATTGCCTATCAATTTTAATCCATTTATTATGTGGAATGACGACACCAAAGAATACATGGATCAATCGGTGCGAACGTCTAACCTGATTGTTAGTGCGCTCCGATTTCGGCGTTCGTTACTCGAACAAGTGTTGAGACCAGAGGTATATCACTTGAACGCCGACAAAAGTGATACGAAATTATACCGAAATATTATGCGTTTAACGCCTTCGGCAATCGCGACGTATGCGTCATACGCTTTTAAAGCGTTTCCTCTGGATATGTCGCAGTTTAGTAGTTTATTCTCTTCGACACGTTTGCCACGAGTAGATTGCGATGAATTGATGAAATATCCCGATTCGAAGCACATTGTTGTTATGAGAAATGGATATTTCTATCGGTTTGACGTAATCGATTCAAATAACAACATAATAATGGGTACGGATCTGTTAACAATTATCAAGTATATTCTAAATTTAACGCAATCCACGGATGATTCGGTGGCAGTGCTAACTTCTGAAGATCGAACTACTTGGGCACAATTAAGAGACAAATTAATAACCACATCCGGAGAAAATTATGAAAGTCTGGCTTCAATCGATAGCGCACTCTTTCTCGTATGTCTCGATGACACTTCGTTTTCTAGCGATCAAGTCATATATGGTGCGCACAACTTTCTTCACGGCTGTGATAAAACAAAAAATTTTATCAATCGATGGTTTGACAAATCATTTTCGTTAATAACAACTAAAAATGGTTACGCGGCCATCAATTTTGAGCACAGTTGGGGCGATGGTGTGGCTGTTCTCCGATTTATTAACGAACTCTATAAAGATACTGTTACCGCTAAAAAGAGCCATATTCTGAACGTCCGCAGTGCTATTAACAAAAATATTGACTGTTCGAAGTTTGTTAAACAACTTAATTTCAATCTAAATAACGAACTCAAAAACTCCGTTCAACAATCGCGAGATAAATTTAGGAAAACCGTGGATTCTTTACAGTTAAATTTTTGCTTATATGATAAGGTGAACCGCGTTTATTTTAAACAGAAAAAAATAAGTCCAGATTCGATGATTCAGTTAGCTTTTCAATTGGCATACTATCGGATTAATAATAAATTCTGCGCGACATACGAGGCATGTTCCACATCGGCATTCAAACGCGGACGAACCGAAACACTAAGATCGGCCACAACTGCTACGAAGAATGCGAGCCAATCTATTCTACGCAATTCAAATAAAAAATTTTCGGAATTGCGAGCATTGCTGAACGAGTGTTCTAAAAAGCACAACCAATTAACCAAAGAAGCGGCAATGGGACAGGGATTTGATAGGCATTTGTTTGCTCTGAAAGTATTAGCGCAACAAAAGTTAGGAGATATACCCGAAATTTTTACAGATAAAAGTTATGCAGAAGCGAACCATTATATACTGTCCACGTCTACATTAGCTGCAGATTCGATACAAGCGGGAGGGTTTGGCCCCGTTGTTCCAAATGGATTCGGTTGTTCGTACGGAGAAACCAAAAGTTCTACTGGTTTGTTACTCTCTTCATACGCACCGCAACAAAATGGTCAACAGTTTGTTGACGCGTTTAAGGCATCTTTAGACGACATTCACGAAATTTTGGAAAACAGCTAATGTTACTGTAATGCAATACTAAATAAGCAATAAATTTGGTAATCAACTATTCAATGATTAAAAGTAATCGAACAAATAATTAAAATTTAATATTTACGACATGCAAACCGGTATATTTCAAACGAATATTGAAATTATCGGAACATTTATTTTATAAAATATTATTTCTAATATAACTTTCAAAGTTTATTATTTTAGTTTTTTATGTTTATACACTGATTATGTAATGCATTTTTATCTTTTGTAATTTATGTAACTTTACCGATGATTATGTGAATAAAAATTAGTGTTAAGTTTGAGGTTCATTCTGCGTTTGTTGTACTATTGGATTGGCTCCGCCGAACATAACATACTTTTGAACGGGTGGTGGTGTTCCCGAGGAAGGGGTGGTTAATCTCACAAAACCTCCGGGATGTGTAGGAGTTGTTGGTCGAGATCCAGGTTGAGCACCCATTATAACTATCTTTTGATTGGTAGGCGTACCGATAAGAGTGGACAACTGTCTTCGTTGGGTTTGCGATTGAGATGGTATTTGAGGCTGTAATTGAATTCGATTGCCCGCTGAAGGCATTGTTAATGATGGTCGCGGACTGCTTGATGGTGACTGATATGCGATCGATGTTCCCAATTGGGGCTGAATTGGTTGAGTGGTGAGAGTTGTGGCCGCAGTTCGAGAACGAACAACAGCTGATAATAAAAGTTTTTAAATTCAAATTAAATTTTAAATTCAAATTTTCAATCCCAATTTTTCAATTTAATTGAATTGGAAAAATAAGTAAACATGAATACCTCCATGTAGTGCTTGACCTAAATAACCAAATTCATTACGAAAATCATCAACTATGTCAGGCAGTGGTCTTGAAGTCTATTTAAAAATTTTCAAAATGAATATCAAAATATGATTTCAAAATATGTTCAAATATTTTTTCAAAAAAAATATTAACATAAATACATTTAGTGCTAATACGATAATGATTAAAAAAATAAGAATAACTCCGTTATCACTGAATATTTTGTTAATGAAAAATCAAAAAAATACTTGACCTTAAGAGTGGGAGGCAATGCACGGATTATCAATTGTTTAATATGATCCGCCGCTGATTTATCGGCATTAGTGTTTGGCAAATTAGAGCCCTCAAGATAAACCCGAATTCGTTCACCAATCGATTTGAGACGTTTCAAAATGAACGTTCTTTGCACTTCAGCGCCCAATTCACATAATCCTGAAAGCGCGCCATAATGCGAAGCCATGGGAAGCCTATCATTATCGAGCGCTTGACTTAGAAGACGAGTTACGCGTGTTTGCACATTATTGGTGGATGTATTAAAGTTTTTACATATTTGCGCCAATAGTCTGGACGCAAAATCTCTGAGCGCCCAATGATTGTCGACATCGGGTCTCATACATAACTGTTTTGAAACAATGCACGTCAGAACAGTTGGTATTAATTCGTGTAAATATTTTTCAAGATATAGATTATGGTTATCGAGCAATGCCTTAACCATTCTCATCAGATATATTAATAATGCGAGATTGTTTTGAACCACATTCACTTTAACACCTTCTGATATGAATGTACACAAACGCGGAAGCATTTGATGCAAACCGGAGTCGTATGTGAGACTTTGAAGCGCTTCCGAACGCTTTCCCTCATCGGATCCCACACACGCTTCCGTTATCTCTTTATAGTATAACTGCTGTTCGACGCTTAACTCGTGTGTAGCGAACTGCTTCACTCTAACCATTTCCACCTGTTTCTTCTTTTTCTGTTGAAGCTTCTGCTGTTGATTTAGTTTCATTTCTGACTGGTTTTTAAGCGCAAGCGCCGGATCAACGCTTTCTGTTCTTTGTTGGTCTTTAGACACTGGCGGAGGGTTTTCTGGTATCGCCGGCTGAACGCCTTCAATGCTCAGCCAATGACACTTAATCGCAATATCTTGCGGTAACTTTGATTGAGCGCCTGATGTCATCACTTCTCCCAAATCGATCTCTTTTTCCTCATTAAAAAATAGTTCTCTTCCGCCACCAGAAGCGAATCGAAACGGAATGTGTTCCGTATTATTGAAACCGAACAGCGGTTCCACATTCTTCGTCTTTAGCGCAAAGTCTATGTCATTGGTTGACACGCGTTTCCGTTTGGCGTGATTTGCAAATTTATAGGACTCTTGAAGAATGCTTTTTATGCGAGATGTGACGTCTTCGGCGATCACTCGACACGCTTCGTCATTCAAATTCGATATTCCTATCGATTCGGACATTATTTTGATGGAATCCACGCCAAAGTGACTCTGAATCACTGAACTGGTCTTATCTTTGGAACTCATTTTTGTACGATAATTAACAATAGTTTAATAAAAATTTTAAAAAAAGTTGTGGCATATACTGCATAATAATGGGATTTATTTGAATAAAGTCATATTTCGTGTGTTTGTGTGCACATAATCAACAATATACTGTATACAAATAATGCATTAGAGGTCACTACACGCACATATGCATAGACAGCATGCCATGTAAACGTAAACTGTAGCACTTGTAGCGCAACCATACCAGTGTTATGTCCTTTTCCGGCTAACTATAAAAATGGGTAAGCGTTTAGTTTCTTTATTCCCTCATTTTTATTCATTTATTTCCATTTAATTAGTATTAACTAAATCTTATTCTTAAATTTAAACTATTTATTCAACCATTTGTTAGTTTGGGCAGTAATTAATTTAAAAATTGATAATAAATTAAATAAATGGGGAAAAATAGTTGGAATACTATGCGCAACGTGTTGTGAAATGATTTATTACTTAAAAGCGTTAATATCATGATTGTATGAATAGGTATATCTCGAGATCATTGGCATAAGAGAAGGAAAACTGGTGGTAAGCGTAAACCACTTCGCAAGAAGAGGAAGTTTGAATTGGGAAGACCAGCCGCTAATACTAAAGTAAGGCATTCTTAACGTAACTGTTATGTTATATGAATAGTGTTATCATTGAAAACGAATGATGATTTTCATGCGTGTCATCAGATAAATTATGATGATAATCGCTCGCCGGTCTGAATCAATTGATTAACATATGAATATCATAATTATTAGCAAATGTATTAAGTAATGATGTATTTGATGAATAGATTGGCCCAAAACGAGTTCATTTGGTGCGAACACGTGGCGGTAATCGAAAGTTTCGCGCATTACGTCTCGATCACGGAAACTTCTCGTGGGCTTCAGAACGTATGATCATTTAATATATTCATACTTATAAGTACCACAATTATATTTCGTATTAAATGATGAACACATTGTTTCTAATGATTGTACTATGATATCAATTTCCCACAGCGTTCTGATATTTAAAAATAATTATACAATTTGAATATATTTGGCACATGATTAACAGCGGCTAAATATATTGATTCATTTTATTAAATTTTACTCGTGTCATGAATTCGTCTCATTCGTTGAATAAGAACCATTCTTAAACATAGTTATAGTTATAGTTATAGTTATAGCATACGGGTTTAGGATGTATTCCATTTTATTTTCTTTGAATGCAAAAAATGTGATGATATTCAAAATTTTTGTTAACAATCTTGTACTATATATTGACTTTAAAATGCATAAACTAACGAGCAGTTAGTTAGTGCTGCTGTGCAAACGTGTGAGAGTGAAGTGCTCGCACTATTTTTTCTTTGTGTGCCATATCAGGTACCCTTACATGCGTATGCTGTTTAAGTAAACTCAAATTGTATTTGTTATTTAATAAAATAATAATTTCATAGTTAATGCGTTTAATATTAAAGTAGCAAATATTGTGATTATAATATAGACTGCACACGTAAAACGCGTGTTATAGACGTGGTTTACAACGCCAGTAATAATGAATTGGTTCGAACCAAAACATTGGTCAAGAATTGCATCATACTTATCGACGCAACTCCATTCCGATTGTGGTACGAAAATCATTATTCATTACCATTGGGCAGAAAGAAAGGCGTGAAATTGGTATGCATTGAAAAAAACGCTAATAAATTTTCATTTTATTTTTAAAATTAAGTGATGATTTAATTTTAACCATCTTTCGGCTGATTGTTTTGATGTGCAATTTTTATAACTGATAAAATTTAACATTTTATCTTCAATGCTTTTCATGTTCGCAACTCGTTGTAACTTTATATTTAATACTTATAGACTGAGGCTGAAGAGGAAACGTTTAATAAGAAACGAAGCAAACATTGCGAACGCAAGTATAAGTTGAGGCAAAAGATAGCGAAAGTAGAGCCACCACTCGAAGAACAGTTTATGACTGGTCGTGTACTCGGTATGACAACGTTATTCACATATATTTGTTTATTTCAACTTATTGTTAAATGATGATGAACTCTCTCTCGGATGCACTTTTGTGCTAATATGATGTCTTCATAGTTACTCTGATTTAATACTTCTTAATTCATATTGAATTTTGTTTGACGAGTTGAGTGATTTTTTTGTTTATTATAATTTTAGCGTGTCTTTCCTCACGTCCAGGACAAGTGGGAAGAGCTGACGGTTATATATTGGAAGGCAAAGAACTAGAGTTCTATCTCAGAAAAATCAAGGCCAAAAAAGGCAAATAAATGTATTAATAATTGATTTATGTACTGGAATAAAATAATTAAAGTGAGAAAAGTAATTTTATAATTTATTACGAGAAAAGTTCTTTTACGATAATTGTGTTTTGTGGTTCATTTTGAAAATGACGAGCCAAAAACTAATTTGCACACTTAAAATTGCAACACAATTAACTACATGTATGTGTCTTATGTATGCAATAGTAGTTAATAGAAATAAGCGTTAATATGACTGCGTTTGTTGCTCATCCCTATTTCGAAAGCGTTTAATGTCGAATTTACTAGCAGTGAAACCGTCTTACCTTTGGTTCTTGAAGATTGAAATAAAAATCTGAATTGAAAATTATTTTCTGTAAAAGGTTGCGGTTAATTAATTCGGTATCACTGATTGTTGGAAATAACCAACCTTTCCATCGGGTACTGTTGCAGCACCACATTAAAGGATATCATTAACGCAATTTTTAGTTTTTATTACAAACTTATTACCTCATCGTGTTTAGAGAATAATAAACAGGAGGAAGACTGCCATTAGCCCACTGGATGTAAACAGAATAAATGTCCCAAACAGTACTCTGTTGTTTCTATTTGATTGGTAGTGTGGGTATTAATTAATAGCACCGGTACTGTTATAATATATCGTATACCAGTATAATAGTATTGAACAGCATAGAAAAGTTTATTAACGTTCATTAAATTAATTATTAAATACAGTTATCGTTACATTTCCTAATTATTTTAAAAAATAAATTATATCGACAGTATGAGGAAGAATTAAAAATATGTGATTTATATAAAACTTGTGAACCGCACAGAAGAGCTACAATTCTGAATGACTACCAGAATCGCCATCTAAATCCAAACTTTCATCTTCAATTGGAAGCTACGGAATTAAAATGAAAAATTATAGAATTATAAAAAGCAAAAATTTATGACACCCTAAATACCTCTCCATCTTTTCCATCCCATGGCTCTGTGTTTAGAACATTTGGCAATTTTGCGCCTCTAATAGGAGAACTGGAACCTCTGCCATACATTAAATCTCTAAGAAATTCATTGATCCCTTCCTGACTAAAAGAACCGCGGAGTAACGAATATTTCATTTTCCTAATGTTAAGCACAGCCATCGCAGGATAACCGAAACCTCCGATCTCTAAAGAGTCCTCAACTTCCGGCTGAGCACCTGCTTCTAACCATAAATACGCCCACTTATTCTTTTTGTACTTATCCGCTATTGTCCTCAACACGTCGAGGTAATCGTTTCGACATTTGGAGTCACAGTCAAGAATGTGCGGAAGAACACTAATTATGCAGAGCTGCGCGTTTTCGCACGTACTCTTAAATGTTTGCTCGTTAATCAATTGTAGCAGTTCTGGTGGCGGCGCGCTTTCAGCTGCCTTATCGACCGCCCAATTAACTATGTCCGAAGTAGTCCTTCCTCCGTCGTAATCTTCGGCTGAACCATCTTTCTTGCCGGCAGCAAACATTTTAATAGTAGGGAAGCCTTTAATGTCATATTTGCCGGCAGTAGTGGTATGCACAGTGGCGTCGAGCGCACCCAACTTTACTTTGCCCTTCAGCTGTGTGGCTGCTTCTGCCCATATTGGTTCTAAATTCTTGCAGTGTCCACACCACGGGGCGAAGAACTCAACCAGCCATAAGTCATCGCTGTCTAATACTTTTTCATTGAAGTTGGCGTCAGTCAACTCAATCACGTCTCTCTTTTCGGCTTTCTTTTCTCCGCGCGAATCGCTTCCTCCGCCACTGCTTCCCGAACTGCCACCAACTCTGGCGTCGACAACACGTCTCAATTCTTTGAACGCCGCATCGATTAATCCCTGTGCGTTTCGCTGACCATTGTAATCGGTTGGCGATCGCTTATTCGACCCAAATATTTTGATGGTCGGGAATCCCTTCACACCAAATCTTGAGCCCAAACTCTGGTGTGTGTTGGCATCGACTGCACCCACTTTTACAATGCCTTTAAGAGCTGTGGCGGCCTTCGAGTACTCCGGAACCAAAGCCTTGCAGTGTCCGCACCAGTCGGCGAAGAATTCAACGATCCATATGTCGTCCGAATCTGTGACTCGACTCTCGAAGTTTGTTGGTGTCAACTCTATAACGTCCGAGTTTTTGCCGTAAAGCGACAAACATGTCGGAATTGATAGAGATATCACCAAAATTGTGGTCAATATATCTGCACATGTCATGAGAGAAATACAATTAAAATTTATTATATTTTGATGTAGAATTTATGATTTATTTTACCAATTAATTGATTCATTTATTAGATTTGAACTTAAAATGATAATAAATAAATAAAACTATGAATATATGATAATAATATAATAATGATTAGTTATATAATGTAGTGAATGTAACTCGTAATGTTTTGAACGTCTAATCGGATCGTGTCTTAATCCTATTGGTTTGTGAGTTAAATGTTTTTTTCACAATCGCTATACTGTATTATGCGCGGAGTAAAGCTCCATCCAGTGATCAACTTTAGTATATGCTATTTTTGTTTTAACATTCTAGTAAAATCGACTGTACTTAGCAATTTTAACATTACAACGTTAAACTAAATTCTGTGTTAGAACCTGTTCGTTAGATACTTATAAGTAGGGATAGGGATTTTCAGGACTAAAAATAGGACAAAACTGGAGGGAACCGGCAATAAAAATGTACCAAAAGCGGGAGTAGGATTCTGGAACTTAAATTTATTTTTATTGCGAACCTAAATTAATAATTTACAAAAAAGAGTTCAACTAAATACAATGAAACATTATTAAATTTTCTTCCGGAAAGCGCTGTCTATTTTCCTTCAATAACTTTTTATTAGACTAGTAAATCGATAGCAATTTCAGAACCCGACCCGACCCGTACCCGACAGGTTTGAACCCGACCCGACCCGTG
>JAQIXJ010000454.1:0-34165 GCA_034700185.1 Phthiracarus laevigatus
CGTTTGTAATTGCAATGAGAGCATCAATTGTCGAATGATTAATTTTGAAACCAAATTGTTTAAAATCGAATTGTCTTATTGTCAGAAAAGATCTTAAGTTTGTTTCTACGTGTTTTTCAATTATCTTAGAAAATATAGATAACAGAGCGATCGGTCTATAATTGTTTGAACATGACTTATCGCCTAACTTGAATAATGGTATTGTTTTGGCTATTTTCCATGCAGTCGGAAAAATCATTGTATCAAATGATTTGTTAATAATTGTTGTTAAATTTAAAAGAATAGAAAATTTGAATAGTTTTATAAATTTCATTGAAATACCATCACTTCCAGCGCTTTTTTTCAAAGAAAAATTGTTAATAATTTTAGTAATATCTGTTTCTGTGATTCTTGGGATATTAAATACATTTCCGTTATTCTCTATATTATTTTCAGTTTCGATTGTATTAGTATCAGTATAGCAAGTTTACAATATTTTCGGGTTCTTCAACAAAAAATTGATTGAGTTGCTCTGCTGTTAGTTTGTTTGAACAAGTTTTTGAATTTATAGATTGTTTTTGACTTGCTTTAGTTGGAACTTCATCTCTTAAGATATTCCAAAGTTTTTTCATATTGTTGCCACATTTTTTTTTACTCGGCAACATAATTGTTGACAATCGAGAAGCGGAGAACTGCATACAAACTGCGTGTGACGCCAATGCGTTCGCTTCAACACAATGGTATGACACCGTTGACAGAGACTGGCAATCATACCAGCAATAAAAAGCCAACACAAACCAAATTGAAGAGAAGCGCTCAAAGCTCTGTACCATTTGATGATAATTATACCATGAAACCATTCAATCTCAACAATAATAAATCTCTTTTCACAGTATTGTGTAGACATTTGTTTAAATAAATTTCTGCCTAAAATTATTACTATAGTTAATTGATACACGAGCTATAAATTTTTCACAAATTAATACAATTTTATTCATCCCACGATTCAATATGTAATACTTAAATGCGTGGAGTAATAGCGCATTTGTACGTATTAACGTATTACATCATCACATCCGTTAGCCGTTAGTAAATTTTAACATATTATACGAGATTAGTATACTGAGCACAAATATTTTTATTTTTATTGTAATTCAAATTTTTTATAAAACATTACTCTTTAAACAATTAGTTATAAACAACATATCCGAAAAAAATTATTAAATTTCGTTGTTAAAAAAATGGTACAAATAATTCATTGCATGTTTGTCTGTGTGTGCAAACACTTATACGTAATAAAAAAAAATTAAAAATGATAAATCAAAATAAATTGACATAAAAAATAAATTTGAAATAATACAAATTTGACATAAAGTAAATAAGTACTTATTGTTAGTAAAACATAGTTTTATAAATGTCGGTATAACGCAGTTAACAAAAAATGAAAGTTGCTTTGAATAACACAATGGTTTCTTAGAGTTTTGTGCTAATTCTTAAAATATGAAAAAATAAATTGGATACCAAAATAATCACATTATTTGTTTTAATTGATTGATGTGTTTTATTTTGAAAAACATGATCGTTGATATGATCGTAAATATGTAAATAATTGTCTATTATTAACTCATAAATTAAATTATAATAAGCCTTCGATTTTAATCTAATTTTACGGTTAGAGTGCAAACCACTACACTTGGAATGGAGAAAACTAATTTAAAACAAAATAACGAAAAGTTAATTATATAAGAAATCTTAAGACGGAATCTTTATTGAATAAAAACCTTGTAATTATCACACTATTCTCTAAGGTATTACCACATTGTGTAAAATTATCATAAGTTTTATTTAACCCTATCTTATATTTTAAACTATTATTAACTATTATTTTCCTATTAATTTGGTGAACAGATATGGCATTTAATCGAAGCCTTATTATTGGCAATGTATTAAAGCTGAAGTTTTTATGAGATATGATAGCATGCGAAACATACTATACTTTACAATTACAAATTTGCAATTATATTACACGTTTGGCAATACAACCCTTAACTTTTGATTATTTAAAGTAACAAATTATTAACGATAAATAAATTTGCTTTTAAAGTTAAGGCATTGAGAAGATATTTGCAAAAATTATTTAAAAAATCTTTAATTAACACAAAAAATGCCAATTAATTTATCATTAGACTGTCAATAACAAACTAAATTATGAATTGCACCATAAAATTTAGAAATAACTTTTTGTTCAATAAAATATATATCGTATAAAGTGTGTGAAGTTATGTACAATTCATAAGTAATTGCGTGCAAATGAAACTTTTTATAGTAAAAAAAACATTAAAAATACCTGAAAACCTCAAATACACTACAAATCATTATCATTCTTTAACAAAGAGATTCTCTAAACGGACTCAATTATATATTTATATTTATAAATATATATATATATTTATAATAATGGACTTAGATTTGAGAGAACAGTTAGAAAAACTGCAATGCTGAGCAATAATGTGGTCAAAGATGACGCTTTCAGATCTGAAGCATACGCTACACGACACGCCAATGTGTCAAAACGCGATGCCTTACTCTCGCGCATATTCTGGTACTCGGATTCTAGTATTTGCCCATCAAAATAAGTAATTGGATCATTAAACGGATACTCGTACCCCTGTTCGCACTCGCACTTATAACCGCCGGATTCGAATTTTCGGCCCAATATTGGAACGCAACGCGACGACAGACGATCGCATTTGTGTGTATTCTTAAACGCGTTTGGCGTATAATAATCATCGCCGCACTGATTGATGCGCAGATACTCGATGGGAACATTAACGGTAACCACACCCTTAAACTCTAGACGAGACTTGATTTTATCCCAACCGAAAAATGGTGCGGCATATGTAATGAGCCATTGATTGTGAAATCCGCCGCAATCGAAATATGGTTGCGTCCAGTGTCCGTGCTTTAGTTCTGCCGCTTTGTAGTTCAACGGGTAGTGATCGTAACGGATTGAATACAATCCCGTAGAGTTATATCGAATATTTATTTTCAATGTGTACGATTCTAAGTCATCGGTATTCGAAGCCCAACGCATTTTTAGAATTTTAAAGTACTCGTGATTCAAATAAAAATTCTTCGAAGATTCTGGATATCTTGACATATCGTCCACAAAAAATTTTCTTGTATTGCGTTCCACTCGATAAGCGTAAGGAGCAAAGTGAGTGATATTCGACATAAACTGATTTCGATCAAAATAAACACCACATCCTTGAATATTTCGATCGCTGATAACAGTAGCCAACGCTTCGCCGATAATTTGATCGCGCGTTAAAGGCTTGTCGGGAACACGGAATTCTGCAAATTGTTCCTTAGGATCAACCATTTGAAGAAAAGCAGATATAAAATTGGCTAATCTTAGAGCCATTCGCGCCTGATTCTCCAATTGCTCCTCTTTTCCATACGCAACATCGCCTCTTAACGTCATTGATTCTGGTTTTCGTCTCTGCTTTTCGTGGCAATTCTTTGCATTAACTGTTCTCATGTAGTCAGTCACCCAATTCGGATCCAGTCTCGCACTGTTACTCATATTTCCGTGAAGACCCGTCAAAGTTTCTAAGCGAGCGATTAATTTTCGTCTCTCGTACTCTTCAATGGGCAGATCATTCTGCGTTCGCACAGCGATATACCCAATTTTTTTGCAATTAAACCCCTGTTCGTACTCCATATGAGTGGCTCTTTCGACCAATTCTCCGAGATATGGCATTCTCACAATTTTTGGTAAACGGAATCCCGGATGACATCTACATTGATAGCCACCGCGACGGAAACCAAATCCGTGTATTGGTTCGCATTCTGTGGTTGCATTCTTGCATCGAGCCGTTCCAGCGAAGTAATTTGGTGGTAGATTTCCTTCTCCGAGAGGACACTGATTAATATCGATTCTCTCAAAATCTATTTCCATAACCGCTACAGCGACATAACTAGTTCGTAAAGCAGTAAATATTTCAATATATTTTCATTATACGATATAAAAATAGTAATACTTACAGCGGTAATTCGCTGAACGAAGATAAATGTCAATCCAAACCGAAAATAAATGAAAAAATAGACATTAAAATCAATATTTCAAACATTAATACATTAAGTACAGCAATATATTTTGTGAAGTTTAAAACATCAAATGATAGATTACTTTTTTGAAAAGTTATAAATCTTTGATAAAATACGAATTTTACAAAAACAAAACACTTTCATAGAGATCGTTTTTTAAGATTTTAATGAACCATAATCATATGCTCAAAATCTTTATTACAATGCAGTGTAATTTGCTAACACACGGACAGACAGACAGAGAGACGGACAAACATATGGTCAAATCAGTAGCTCCACTTTTTTTAAAAGTGAGCTAAAAAATAAACTTTGAAAATTAGCTTTAAAAAAATATTTACTCAATAATAACACCCGAAATATTTAATTTTTAAAATTCTTACGAATAATTAATTGAGGTGAGGGGTGAAGAAAACTCAGTTTATTCCTCATAACAACCAGTAACTATGCAAATCAAATTTAGAGGATAAAAAACTAAGTTGCCGTATTTAATGTCTATTATAAAAGCTGACTTAATCACTCAATGAGGTATACAGTAAGTCGATGTGGAGAGTGGGGTATAAACTACTCCATAGTTTTCGATTTTATCACGATTTAGTTATCCTGCAGAGGGGGATAGTGAAAGGAATTCGGGTAAACCAAAATTATAATTATTGCAAATGATAGGTTATCAAGTGATTAAGAAATATATTATAGGTTCTCAAGAGATTTAATAAATATAATAAACTGACTCCTAAAGCACAAACATGTACAAAGATAATTATGCAGAATTTTGGTACTAAAAGTAAGCGCAAATAACTATTTTGTCGTTATTTGCTTTTAAAGTTTTGATTTCATCGTAATTTTTTCTATTTTTAAAGCACTTTTAACTATTTATTGCTGACATCTAACAAAAAAATGTATAAACACGTAAAGTGATATTTCTTTTTAATGCATGTTTACGTAATAATCACAGTCAATATTTATCACTCTAATCCTAATTGTTGGG
The DNA here is from genome assembly GCA_034700185.1 of Phthiracarus laevigatus. NCBI lineage: Eukaryota > Metazoa > Arthropoda > Arachnida > Sarcoptiformes > Phthiracaridae > Phthiracarus > Phthiracarus laevigatus. The sequence continues at coordinate 5,075 of JAQIXJ010000454.1, forward strand.
TGCTTTTAAGTTAACTTAATACGCATATTGTAAGCTTATTTCTGGAGTAACTGTAAACTATAATAGCATTTATGCGAATGAATGAGAGGAGGATGCGGTGAGTGTATTCACTATTCAAGAAAGTCCTCTATTCATGAAACAATATCAACAAAAAAAATAAGAAAAATATTATTGGCACAAAAGCAATATTTGTCAATTAAATTCCTAATTAATTAAAAATAAATATGGTAAATATAAATATGTATGCGAAAAGTTATTGAAACATCGCAAAACAGAAGGGCGTAACAGTTGTGCGCATTTCTCAATAATAAAAACAAAAAACAAAAAAGATAAAAAAGGATTCATATTTTGACTTACATGTGACGCCAACCTGTATGCCTCGGAAATATGTCCGGAATTGGAACTGTAGCGCCAAAAACCCATTTATTAGAGCGACTACAATCAAAATAAGGTCTAAACCATTTAACAGGTCCGGGATTATCAGAAGCGGCTGGCGGTCCGTGAAACACAAACGTCTCGTTAGTGCCGTTCGCGTGCGTTGTTTGTACGGTGTATGTGGTCTTCGAGTCGTGCCTTTTCGTAAGATCTGGCAGCCATGCTCTGTACCACTCGTTTATTTTGTACTGTTCGTGCGTGTAATTGGCGCTAAAAGAATTGTTAGGTATGGCACCCAAATCAATAGCTTCGATAGTATTCAATGTGGACGTTCCCTGAAGATGGTATGGATCGTTGAAGTCTTCCGCTCTGAAAGCTCTGGGGGCGAACAATGGCATGGTTTTGTTGAAGTAACCCTTATATGATGGCGTGAAAGCCATGTTTGGACCGTAATAGATAGTACTGGCGTTTATGTAACGATTAGCTGCGACGTCAGCGATCGACGACAGGTAATAATACATGAAACCTGGTTCGGAATCGTCCTGAGCTTTTTGGAGTATATAACTCATAAAAAACGCTCGATTAAGAGCCATATTGTGTATATGTAGCAAATTAGTCCGATTGGGAAACACTGGATCAATGCCTAACCATTTGAGCTCTGGAATGTGTGTTACCGTATGCGATGGCAGAAACATCTGATTTATGTCAACAACTTTACAGTTATCGGCCGTCACTTTGTCCAATTGTTGGCGAATATCGTCGAACGGGTCTCTTGTTTGCCACGCAAATTGCGCTAAACATCTAATGAACAAAACAGCGCTCAACACTGAAATCACTAACAGCTGCGGTGAAGAAGCCATAGCTTCGAGAGTTATCACTTAACGCGTACACCAATTGGTGATCGAATCGACGATAGTTAACAACAAATCATTGGTTTACACATATTTAAATATTTCACATTTTTTGTTGTTTTCAAATTGACTCGACGGAGATATAGCGCAGTGATAGTGATGGACACACCCATTAGTGTCTACTATCTAAACACACGCTGAGAGCGAGAGCTTACGAGCGTAGTGTCGGTTCAATTCCCACTAACAGTGCGTTGCGTTTGCGTATTGCGTATCTTATATTTGATGCGTTCGCTATGATTAATAGTTATGATCATAAACATAATACATGTTCGTTTGTTCGTTAGCGTATAATTTACATTTTAAACTTAAATTAAGTTACTAAAAATAGCACATTTGTTTAAGTTTAGAAGATTATAATATTAATTACTAAACGAATCCTTTGTACAATTGTTTATACAAATCATTTTTGCTTAAAATTCTTCGAATGCCTTTTTAAATGTTTCAATATATTGTTAATGGCATTTGAGTTGGCATAACTTCAAAACAATTTTTCAAATTTCCGCTTTGTTTATCAGTTAAACGAATGCTTTTAGTCAAATCAATTTAAATGCCCACAATATAATGAATATTAGAATATATGGTTATAGCACATTAGTTATTCAAAGGTATAGAATTTTTGATGGCTCAGCTATACTAAATTTTGAATAAAAAAATCGGACTTTATTAACAATTTTACCAATTTTTGATTATTAAAGGACAGGCATTATTCCAAAGAAACAATGGTTTACTCACAATACAGTACATAAATTATTTTATATCATACATTCCAAAAATTTTTAAATACAATTTTAGTTGAGATTATGGAAGGTGAAATAATTTAAAGTTTTATTTTTCTCTCGTTGTTATTATTATTTTTCAACTTAAAACTTACGAATCTGATAGTTAATTTTTAAACTTTGGTTGGTTGGTTTGTTTGGTTTACTCTAAATAAAACTGTGCTCAGAAATCAAAAGTTTGAGCTCGTGCTGATTACTATAGTAAAAGGAAAAATCTCTAATATTTTATATGCCGTATATTCTGAGCGTATTTGATTTTCGTGTATACTTTACAGTATATAACAGGTAATATTATAGAGAAATATTATGATTTTGCTAATAATGTAAATCACACGTTGATCTGCCTATTCGTTAACGAGTTTATCAATCTCTCGCCGCATATTATTTATTACATTATTATTTATAGAAGTTTTAATTATAAAATAATGGGTAAGTTTCTATTAAATATGTTTAGTTTCGTAATTCGCGATCGCATTGAACTGTATTGTCCGCTATTGTTAATTGTCGTCACAACTGTTTTATTGGCAATAAATAATAATATAGAAATAACTAACAAAACTCCACGTCTTCTATGCTTTATAAAGTTTTAATTACAACTTTCTAATTGATTGCGTTTTATGAAACTTCGCATTAATCGATTTTGATTTAATTTAATTTCACATTATATTGATATTATAATTAACAGGCAATCTATTATCGTATTTTCGTTCGCTTCTTGGTTCGCGTGAAATGCGTATATTAATCCTGGGTCTGGACGGCGCTGGAAAGACAACCATATTATATCGATTGCAAGTCGGAGAAGTGGTTACTACCATTCCAAGTAATACATGCCGAATCGATTTTAAACCTAATAAATCATTTTTCTCCACGAATATCCAGATTTTAATCTTAAGAATGCGCTTTAAATTAAAAATAATTTTTTTTGTATTTGATAGCAATCGGGTTTAATGTGGAGCAAGTAGTTTATAAAAATTTGAAGTTTCAAGTTTGGGATTTAGGCGGACAGACTTCAATCAGGCCGTACTGGCGCTGCTATTTTTCAAATACAGACGCTATTATTTACGTGGTGGACAGCAGTGATCGCGAACGTATCGGTATATCCAAGCAAGAACTCGTCTCTATGCTAGAAGTATGAGCACTCGCTCCCACTTTTTTTATTTAATTGCTGACCAAAAAATATTTGAATTTATAATGATTAAAGGAAGAAGAGCTTAAAAGAGCGATATTAGTCGTATTAGCGAACAAACAAGATTTGGACACTGCGATGACAATCGCTGAAGTGCATCAGGCATTAGGTTTAGACGCTCTTAAAAATAGAACGTTTCAGATATTCAAGACATCCGCCACTAAAGGTGATGGTCTCGACGAAGCCATGGAGTGGTTATCGAATTCACTCACAAACAATAAATAGCGGTTTTTTAAAATTTATAATTAATATAAGTATATTTAACTTAATATATTGTCATCGACAAACTGATTCGTGCATCGCTTTTGTACATAAGGAAAAAAAAGTCGTACACAACGCGCGATTAAGTAATTAATCCGAGTTTTGTTATTAACAAGAATTATATAAAAAAGACACTTTGATGATAGGTTAATATAAAATTTGAATTATCGAAAAATTATTCCATTTTTCTAAACGGAAATTTTTTTAAACAAAAAAAAGTTATTCATTTATTAAAAATTTGCTGACATGTTAATGCTATCAATTGTTTGGTGTTTTGTTGTTGGATTTCGTTTGCGTTTAAATTCTAGTCTTGTTTTTAGTACTATGAACTTCGCATCATTTCTTTTATGCTTTTGCTTAAAATTTAAATTTTTCTCATTTTTTAAAATAAAATTTAAACTATTATTGTATAATTTTAGGGTTTATTTTAATTATAGTTTTTCAGCGCAAGTGTCGCCAAACAATTGTCTTCTATTTTGTGTACAGTTTAAGCTCATTAATTTCCACCCAACAAACGCACTTAAGAAATTTTATATCTATGTTTTTTTTCTAAATTCGTTTATGAATTTTAATAAAATTTAATTTTAATAACATATTGGTAATAAATTAATTTAAGTATTTAAAGTAATCATATTTTTATATCGATTGCTTTTAGTTTGATATCCATATTTAAATTAGTGATGATCCAGAATAAGTGTGATTATTCGCAAATTTAAAGATAAGAAATTTAGAAAAGAGAATAACAAAAAACATCGTTATGGAAAATTGCTAAACAGTCTGAAGCGTAAGTCAAAAGTTTAGTGGCATAATGTAACAAACGTGAAACCGTAAAAACTAGATTTTGCGCTCTTTAATAAAAAAATTAATTACTAAATTGTAATAAATGAATATCAAAAATTAAGCATAAGCTACAGTATTTATTTCTATATTCTGTAAATTCTTAACGAAGTTATATGACTTATATTTCTTTGTGGAATATATGGTATGTAGTGTTAGATAGACAAAATAAATTACAAAAATTTCATCAAAAAGAAAATTTATTGATTGATTCGAATTAACATAATTCTACAGTAATTTAATTAATGCTTCAAATAAAAAAATATCATAATTAGAATTATATAACTTCAAGAGTGATTCATTTAATATTATTTGACTAAATAATAATATATAAAAAGCAAATCACTATTCTAAATGAAAAACCCATATAATTAAGTGATTTTAAGATAAAAAATCGAAAAAAATCTATTCCTTTGTGACGGGAATCTGTTTGGCTTTCGGTTCCTCAATGGCAGGCAACGGCGCCTCTATTGTCAAAACGCCATTGTTCTCAAGACTCGATCGAATCTGTTCAACATTGGCTCCAACCGGAAGCGTGTACTGATACGTGTATTCTTTCAATTGTTTGTAACCATCCGAATCTGATTCCAATTTAGCCTTTACTGTCACCAGATTATCCTTCACAGTAACGTTAATATTTTCGGGTTTGAAGTCCGGTAAATCCAACTCAATCTTGTAAACCCTCTGACCATCAACGGTAGTCTCGGTTGGAACCAATCGCCTATCAAATAGTCTGGGACTCAATACCAATGGTGTAAAGCGATCGAAGTCTCTAAACATGCGATCCATACTGCGTTGCATGTCGTTTAACGGATCCCAAATAGAAAGCGCGTTTCTCCTCGACGGCCAATACCATCTTCGCGAGCACTCTCTTCCAATGAGCGGTGCTTTCGACACAACGCGATTCAATAGCGGAGCCACAGTAACCAATTTAGTGCAAGACATCGTCTATTTTTTTGTCAACTTTATTCAAAATAAATGCGTAACAAAATCAATTTCAAAATTTTTCAGTTTAAGAAAAGTATGAACTTTTTTGTTTTTTTTAGTTGCGTTTCTATGCATTGTACGCGAGCTTTTATAGCAAAGCAATATTTACTAGAAGTTTCGTCAGTTGTTATTCGCGTTATTTTTAGAAGAGTCTCGAAAATGCTGGGTTATGTTTCGACGCATCGCTAGACGGCTCTCGAATAATGTGTTATTACTGCTATTTCTAAACTGTTATTGCTTTCTCCCCATTATTTTCCTGTTTGCGATTATTTTAATAATACGTTAACCAATAAAACTAATCGCGCGTATTTCGAAACAGAAAATGTTGCACGTTTTAACAATCTATTATAAAAATGATTGAAATACTGGCGATGCGGACAAAACATAGATTTACGTTTAAACAATAATTGTATTTTTGAGTTTGATTTGAATAACTGTAAATTTTTTGATGAACTGAAAGCAAAATATAAACGTTTCGATATGAGTTCTGCTGATGTCGAAAGTAATTTTAATAATCACAATGAAACCGATAAAAACCAATTAATTACGCGTAAGCGTCGAAAAAACCAAATGAAAAGTAGTAAATTGAATGACGATAACAGGAAAAAGTCGCAGATAAAAGATATAAAACAAATTGTGCATAAGTCGCGATCGTATGAGAATCGATTAAAAATCTATTGCGCGCTTCACAGACCCGTTGGTTTGGCTAATATGTACCACTATTTTATTTTGTTGATAGTCGTAATCAGTTGCGTTATATTCAACGTATTTCTCAACACTATATTCCGTATGTTTCAACTCGACTTCAATTCCATTCATTTGATGGCATTTTTTGATATCATTCTTATCGGTATTTTTAATTTAATTTCATTTATTTGATTGATTAACTTATAAAACTTTTAATTTTTTATAATATCATCAGTAATACTGTTAAGTGAGTTAATATTGAGGTTGTGGTCGTGTTCTTGTGTCCATGAATATCAAGGATTGAATGGAAAGCTTAATTATTTAAAATCATTTGGATTCAAAAGAGGTTTAGACATCACTGGTTTGATAACATTTACCATCACTTTAGTACTAGTATTAAACGAATCATTCGTTGGCACAACGAGTAAAATATTAAAAATATTGCATTTGCTTCAAATATTTCAATTTTATCGAATTTCGTTACGGATATTGAGGCTCATGTGGAGCACAGTTTTCACCCATTTTAACGCGATTTGCATATCATTTATCTTAGCATTACTTGTATTACTATTCTGTGCTTTTGCGGTATTTCTGTTTGAAAAAGAGAAAAATAGTAACATTGACAATATATTTGATGCAATTTGGTGGGGAGTTATAACACTATCTACTATTGGGTAACTAAATATTATAAACACTACTAAATTTGATTAATAAACCCTTTTTGTTTGTTGAACACATCCACAGTTATGGCGACAGATATCCGATCACAACAATGGGTAAAATATTGACATGCATTTTCGTAATCGCTGGCGTTTCTATGTTCGCATTGCCAGCAAACATATTCGGCACTGGATTAGCAATTAAAGTACAGGAACAGCAGAAGAAAGTTGTTGATTCGCGAATATCTGCGAAATTAATTTTCCACTTTTGGAGACTTTATGACACTAATGACGAGACTAGGGATTCCGAAATTTGGTCACATTTTTCCGCCAACAATAGCGATAAAATTGCGTTAAGATTTATTTTAACGATTAAATATTTAATTACGAGGCGTCAGTTTAAAATGTTATTGCATTCACAAAACGATGATTTGGATTTGATGGAACTAAAAGAAAACATTGAACACATCGCTTCGGAAATAAGTAAAATAAAAAATACTTTATCGGAGATTAATAAAAAAGTTAAGATAGAAACTATAGAAAACAAAGATTCACGTGCATCGGCTGAAAATTTGTAATTATCCTATTAATTATATTATTTTAGTGTATTATATAATGATTTAGTGTATTATAAAATTGATATTTTGTGCGTGTATTTTATTGTCGACATTAAAAAGCAAATAAAACCCTATCGAAACTTTTCAATAATAAAATAAATTTTGCTTTTTATCTGTTTCCTGGGCAGAAGTTTTTTGTTTTATAATCATCGCAAAATTAGGTTATAAATAAATTAATACAATGATCAAATTGATTTATATTTAAAATTTTTGATTACTAAACTAGATTAAAGCCTATCGTACCAAATTTATATATATCGAAATTTGCATAAATTTTAACCTCCAAATATTGAAACAAATTACTTATTTTCCATTTATCAATGAGAAACCGTAATAACAACGAAATTTAGCAATATATTGGTTCAAATATATTACCAAAATGAAGTAAAATTACAAGGACGGCACATTTATAGAGAGCTCACCTTTTTGATAATGTACAATTATATGCCAAACGTATTAGTTTCGTAGTCAAGATGAAAAAATGCAAAATCCCTTTATTAATATAAGAAATTGTGGAAACCCCTTATTTAATATAAATAAAACTGCGAACAGACAAACGGAAGGACTGACAGACATGGTCAAATCCATATGCTAGCCTTTTTCTTAAAAAGTGAACTAAAAATTAATGGAATTATACAAATTTGTTTTTATTTATTTTTATTCTCAATAAATTAAAAAGTTCAAAATGAGATCACATGTTCACACACTAGTGTAATATAAATTTTAAGTTATATATTTCATCGCAGTATGAAATTTGACATTTTCTACAATTCTTTACATATGTCCAAAAGAAAGAGAACATTAAAATAAAAAGATAGATGAACGTAATGAGACTGAAGAGCAGAATAAAAACAAGAAAATAGCAATTTAAAAATAAAATAAAAGAGGAAATAGAGGAATATTTCTTGGTTTAACATGTTATTTATTAATATTATTTAGTATTTTTAATCAAAAAAGTTCACTTTCCTAATAAATTAATCAATATATAGTAGTAAATTAAGCCAAAATAAAAAACAACAAAAAATTGATAGCTTTGTTACCGTTTGATATTAAAGCTTACGTAAATAGTAACTGGTTTTATTAAATATATATAACAGCATTATTACGTGTTTAAATTTGTATATAACTATTCAGTTATAAAATGTTTAATTTTTTGTTTTGTTTCATTCCAACTCTATTTTTCAAACTTAACATCTATAAAAGCTTCGTTAATTTTTTAAATCATAGCCACTTTTTTAAAAACTTTTTGAAATTAAATTAAGAAAATACTGAATGATGAGAGAATAAATAACGAAAATTCAAACTTATTATATTTTCTCATAATTTAAAGCAATAATAGACATATTGAAAATTATTATTACGAGTTGCGCGAATATTTCAGGTTAATTTATTCGAATAATTCATGGGTCAAAGAAAATAAGTTACAAAAATTGGAATAATTTTATAGATTTTGCTTTCTGGAAATTTTAATAAATTCTAAATGTTTTTTAAAGTTTTTACATAATATAAATAGAATAATAAATTTAGAATCCTTATTAGGTTATTGTTATGCATTTTAAGACAATGTTCAATTTGTAGAAATTAGTTTAAACTCAGAAGTAACAAAAAAATGTTAGTTTACGTTTCATTAAAAATTTCTTCGCACAACACGAAATATATGTGGGATTTTTACTTTAAAAGGTTTTAACTAATTGATTACTAATTTCAAAGATAAACTTAGGTTGAATCTTTAAAATTTTAAAAATTTCAAATACGACAATAATTTTAAGTGTGTGAAAGAATTTCAGAGTTTTCTGTCTTTAAAGTGAAATAAGATTATGGTAATGTTATATCCAGACATCGGATATTTGGGATTTTCCAAAATTTCCCATAAAACAACCAAAAAATAGTAAGACTTGTTATAACAACCAAATATGTTAAAACACCGTTTTTAATTTGCTCAAAATAAATCAATATAACACGTTTTTTAAAAGAGTGTTTACAAAGTGATCAGTGAAAAAGAAAAATTATTTTGAATTGTTTGTGGAATTATTCAATTTTTAATTCCCAAACATCCGATGTCTGGTCATATCATATTATATTCAAATAGAAATTTCAAACACCTTCGTAATTTTGGTCGCGTGAATAAATCATAATAAATTTTTCCATTAGAAGTTGAAAAGATATCACTAACCAGGCATGTAAGTTCAAAATTTAGTGGTTCAAACCGCACAACTGATTTAAACAACATTTTAGCATTAATAATCATCGCGTTGAAGCAACTATTTTTGATTGGAATGGAGGGTCGATCTTCGCCACTACAACACACTGCTATTACTAAATCTGATTTTTCTATAATAAGTTTAACTTACCTTTAAACGCAACCACCTAAAAGAAAAAAAGCTCGATTTCAATTTATTTTTAATTAAGTCATTAAAGTTAATATTTTATTAATCGATTATATGCATTAAATAATATTATTCAATAAAGAGGTTTAAAAGAATTATTATTCAATATCGAAATAATTTAAGGTTTTACTAGTATAAAATTATTTATGATAATATAAATGAATTTAATAGTCTTAATTTTAATGTTTTATACCGTTCATAAAAAATAAAATCTGTTTGCCATAAAATGATGAAATTGAAAACAAAACTTATACAAAAACAAGATTTCAATTGGGTTTAATGATTATCATAAATATTTGCTTAATACACAATAATAACAGCGAAATTTCAAGTTATGTGTGTCATAATGAAAAATAAATAACTTAAATTAATTTATAACTTATGATTCACTTTTAAATATTAGCTCACAATGTTTTGTGGATCTACAAGATATATACTTATAGATACTGTATATTACTGTATATATCATAGTTACCCAAGGTCTGAAGTGCTAGGAGGGGTGACAATTTTTAAGGGGGGTCTAAAACTCATCGGATTTAAACGACAATTTTTTTGATTATCTGACCGAAATGTTTTTTCATATCACTGTTTTAATACATTCTCTATTTTCATGGGGGGGGGGTGTCAACTTTTCCAGAATTCTAGGAGGGGGTCAACACTGGTCAAGCACTCCCCCTTAGGTAACTGTGGTATATACTTTAGTGCTATATTTTCCAGCAAATCTGACCTGTTGTTTTGTTTATAAACAATTTTACGATTAATTAAAACTTTTCTTTGTCTAAACTAATTATTATAAGAAATTATTTTTAATAATTTTGTGAAAACTTATAATTTTACGTAAAAATATTTCATTTAAATGACGATTGTTAGTTAACAATTATTACAGCAAAATTTTAGAATAATTTTGAAACTTACGAGTTGAAACTTATGAAACAAACTTTCACTAATCATTAATAGAAACAGAAATGACTCAAAAAGTGTGGGTAAAAATCTTGTGCTATTTAACAAATACAAAAATAAAAATGTGTTTATAAAATTAAATAAATATTTAATTCAATTTAAAATTAAAAAAATATTAATTTTTATTTATTCAAAAATTTTTTACAAAAAATTTCAATATTAAAATCTTAGGCGCATTCATCTAAATTCAAGCGATTTTTTTATACATAAATGGCAGCAAATTAATTATTTGGCAAATTTCTTACTTAAGAAAGCGTTGGCTAAAAATCTAAAAATATAAATCTACAGATATTTTTTATATTAAAGCGACATTAGAAAAGCAGCAAAACAACATTTAAGAGACTACATTAAGCGATTGAGAGATCTAAAAGTAAAAAAAGCGAAGTGAGTGACAATCTAAAGCTAATTCAGAACATTTATATTTTATTAAAACTACACATAACATTAAGTTGTCAATGAAGATATGCTAAACCTTTGCAATAAGTCTTTTCCTTGAGCTTTCTTACAGAACATGTCGTGCTTTTCTCAATTTTCCACCATATGGTGGGATGGCTCTAATTGCTTCTCTAACTTTAAGAGGTGGTTGTTCTGCGGCTAATGTGATATCAGCGGGATTAGCGGGGGCTTCAACCAAACCTGGTTCGTTAGATCGTATATTTGCTGAAAGTTTGGAGAAAAAAATAAATTAATGATATCATTGATAAAAAACCACGTTCGTAATAAACCTATTAGCAAAATACAAGCGATTAACGGATTAAAATGCTATTACAAAAATCTTATCTGATTTTTAAAATAAATAAAAGATGAGTTCGTTTTTTTAAAAATTATAATCTTCAGATAAATTTTCTTAAGCTTATGTTTAATAGCATGAAATTGAGATTAAATAAATAAATAAATAATGATGCAGTAATTCTATATGTTCAACCACTATACAAACCTCTAAAGCCATCCTGATCGGCAATATAATCAACGATTCTATAAAGACCATTGGCATCGGTATATCCATAAGATCCGCGCACAACTCCATTAGTATCACCTGATTCACGTCTATACTGGTTGTTTCCATACTCATCTTTTACATCATAGTTATAGCTAAATGGTTCTGCGAGACCCAATGGAGCCACCTTTAGAACATTTTTTTTCAATATAAACATTAATAAAAAAAGGAAAATTAAAATGAAAAATTGCTCACAATTTCTTGCTCAACGATTTGAGCGACTGGTGGTGGTGCTACTGGTCTCACTACGGTCTTAACTCCAACTCTGGCACGAACGGGTGGCGCTGGAGCTATAATTCTTGGCGGTGGAAGTGGTGGCGTTTTGATAGCTTCCACAGCTGGTGCCGATGGAAGCGCTATGAGCGCTGGTCGTGGCGGTGGTAAACCTTTCACGCCATAAAACGCTGGGCTATCACTGCTGATGAGAGCCACACAAGCACTTAAACAAATGAGCCTAATATACGAAATCATTCTGTTGTATTCTTAATGTTTTTCAAATGTATAATTATTAGTGAAAGAGATGAGAGAGAAAACGAGAAACAACTTTCACTGCGATTGATTAATTTTTGATTTGCGTTTATATACTGTTAACTACGTTCTAAAGCCCGCACCCAATGGGGAATGTTAGGGTGAATCTTTTGAGCTCTGCATTCTGCCTACTAATAAAAACAATATGACATCCTTATCATACATTTTAATCCTTCACCCCATCCTATTTTTTACATAGTTTTGCGGTTGGGTTTTAGTACGTACTACGATGCGTAAGTCATATATCGTTTAATAAGTTGTTTAGTCCTGTCTAAAACGTTAAACGCATTTATGCCATCATATATCAGCTAATAGTACAGTATATTACGTCTAAACAATTTCTTATTTTTTCAAACAATTTACTCCCATTTTAGCATAAAATTAATTTAGGACATCATAGGTGTGAGAGACATTCAAATAACTGCTTTTCATTTCATATTTTTTGCATTATCTTATTCTTTTTATGATATAAGGCTTCTTTTGGTACTACTAGGAGATGAGAAAAGAATATGGTATATACGATTAAATAATGTCATGCATTGAAACCAATGCAATAAATACTTCATTCATGAGGTCAGGGCCAGAATTGATTATAATTTATTGTTTTCAATTAAGCTATTCTTAAAATTCATTCAACCCATGCTTTTAAATAAATGCTCATTAGAAAAGTATTTGAATTTTTTATTATTTGCTTAGAGAACGAGATCGATATCAAATGTTTACATGATTGGCATATGTTTTAAAAACTTTGCTTTAATGATCAAATCTCTACTGTTCTCATAAATAAAGAGTTGAAGATAAGTTTTTACATCTCTGCCAACATTACACCTTTGGTTATGTTTTAAATTATGCAAGTTTGCTATTTAAAATTGAAACGCTATAGACTTTTATCATGTACTATGAGCTAAAAGCTACCAAATATACCATATTTTTACAAGTGTTTAGTCATATTAAATCAATGATTTTTAATAATTCGTGGGTTTAGTTTTACTTTTTATAGTGCGAATGCTTTTTTTGATTTATTAGTCTGTCTGTTTATTTAATAACACCTCGTTTTCTGCAAAATGTATTTATGAGTTTAGAAATTCTTGAAAACCACAACCACTTATAGACTTGTCAAACTTGAACGCTATTTACTTAGAATACGCAATTTATATATAGTAAAACAAAACCAACGCTTAATTCATTTAAAAGACAATTAAATTTTTTCTTGTTTTGCAAAGTAACTTTACAAATCATATGTAAATTTACAAAGAAGTGATACAAGTCTAATCACTTGCAAAAAATGTTGAATATACGCATAAAAATTAATAGAGGGTTTACCTATATCTGTAATTCGTTGCGAAAATTTCAATTTTTTGTTAAAACAGTCAGAAGACTTGTTATATAACTTTTATTCAGTAAACGATAATATGAAATAGTAATTTAATTTGAATATTTTTCTTTGGGTTTGATAGTAAGATAGTTATTTTTCGTTCAACTCTCGCGCATAACAGCTATTTTTTTAATGATAGCCTTATCTGATGAATCAGAGCATAAAAACCAATATCAAAAATTGCCCGCAATTATTGTTTATCTTTATAATCCACGGATGGTTTGGTATCAAACAAGAATCGACGTATATATCAATGTTTCATAAAACTCAAACTTATCTCAAAATGTGCACAGAGTCCGAACTAGAAAAAAAAAATTTTTCTTCCTGTAGTGAAAATTTCTTGTGCTTGTTAGTGCCCATTATTGAATGTTTTAAATATTATACTGTACTTATTTTATTATGAGTTCTTACCTTAACAGACATGAAGTAGTTTTTTAACGTAATAATATTTACTTGGAATGTGATTTTTTATGCAAAACAATTTTAATTAATAAACTTAACATGCTTTTCAGTTATATAAAAAACAAATTCAAATATTTAAATTAAAGTTTAATTTTATTAATGATACCCTTCCAAATTTTTTATGTAAAACATGCACTAAGTTTATTCAGATCCTGTTATCAGTAATTATTTATTTTTTTCTCCACACTATTTATTATAAATCACGGTTTCATCTTATTATCTTATTTTTGTAAATTGTCAATGTATTTTTCATAAAAAAAATCTTTTAATACTTATGATAGGCAAAAAAATATCATTAATGTATTAATAAAATAACGGATTAATTCAACAAGTTTTCAATCCGTCTCATTTATATTGATGACATTTTCTATGTAAATTTTTCTCTGTGTCTCAAAAATTTGTTTCTACGTATTTTGCTTTTTTTAAAAGGAATATTTTATTTTTATATTTAAAGTTATTAATCCCGTATAAATATTTTTAATGTTTTTTTTCAAATTTTAACATGATTTAACTCTGGCTTAAGAGCACGAATTTTATATATTTATTTGTTTTAATATTTTAATTTTTGATGTATTATTTCAATTTTTTGTCATTTTTAATAATTTTTATTCAAATTTGAAAGTGTCATATGAATTTTAATCAATTTTACTAATATATAAAGTCCAATATATTCGTAAAGTGTGTTAAAAATTTAATAACTAATTCAAAAGAGGGGGGCAATAATTCATAATATTTCATACAATTTAATAAATTTTAAATTAGTTGCAGAGATGCAGCTGCTTTCAAGTGACGAAAAATTAGTAAACAGTGTTAATTATTTAATATATATTCTGAGCGAAAGGAATGCAGAAACAAAACAAATTTGTGAAGAATTCATTCTGAGAACATTAGCTAAAAAATTTTAAATAAATTCTTACATATTTTAAATAATATACGTAATTAAATCAACTTAATAATTTTTAATTTCTTTTACAGTAAATACTTGTTTCTAAAAATCCATTAAAAAGTCATAAGTCGGGAACCAATTAAATACGTGTCGTAATAATAAAAATTAGTTAAGAATTTTAATTATTAATACTAAGTGTTAGGAAAAAGATTTAAATGTTTCGCATCCCATAAATCTTGGAAAAATGATTATAATTATTAATATAGGTCAGTCTAAAGTACTGCCAGAGTAAGTAATGTCAAATGCGGTGACAATATAAAACCAATTATTTTTATTGTTTTAAAAGTCTACACTATTTTCACAGGTGATATACTCTATATTTTTTGCCCAATTATACTTTATTACAGAAAAAAATAAGACATAATGTATTTCTATTTTGAAAAACTCGGAATCCAATCTAATTTTGATTTTACGCATTTTGAAAAAAATTTTACACAAAACGTTGATAAAACAAAAATGTTTGACATTGTACTGTAAAAATAACACTTACGAATCATTTAAAATCTAGGATTTTTAAAATAATATTACTTAATATGTTTGGTTGAATTGCGTTTTAATTCAATTAAATTTGATGATTGGAAATAAAAACAATTAGTTAGATACTTAAAACAAAATTTAACTGGTTTTTTATTGATTTATTAATGGTATTAAAATAAATACAAGGATAAACACAAGGCTAACAAAGTATTTTTATCACACAATAGTAATTATTATTGCATAAAATTCTTAAAAAAGTTATGAAAATGTAAACGGAAGTTTTCTGGTGTTTTGAAATTCATATACATTTAAGTAATATATCATTTCATTTTACCGAAACTAATTTTGGGCGGCAAATGTATGAGAATATAGAGATAGACTCATAAAACCATATAACTTTCATCGTAATGATATATATCTATTGACGTCAAGTAAAGTTTAACTTATATGGACATAAAAAACTAAATAATAAATATATATATAAATACAATTCGTTTCTGAACTACTGTTAAACAAAAATTCCAACCAATATTATATTATTATAACAATGAAAAAATGCAATAATTGCTATGCCGGGAAAAAACCGTCTGATAGCAGATAAAACTTTTCTTCGAGAACGTTGTCTGACGTATAAAAGATCTATTTAAACACCAAAATATCAGTTGATCGAAATTTCTTATAATACTAGTAATTTCTATTCTCTTTGTCCAATTAGTTCACTAAAAGGCGTTACGGGAAAAAGTACTGTATTGTTATTATATGTTTATTCAACAGTGCTATAAGAGATAGATAACTCATACGCGAATTTAGGTTTTAAGCAAAAGAGCAATAATGGTTTATTTTTTTGTGGAAAAAGTGAAATGCATGCACAAAAAAAACTCGATCCCATATTATTATATTTAATCTAGAGAAACACATTGTATCACAATTTCACTCTTTTAAACAAAATCTTAATTGAAAGAGAAAAATCGGCGTGTCCTTGTATTTATGGAAGGATAAAAATTTCAGAATTACTAAAAAAAATTAAACATTTATTTCAAACTAATTTTCACACAATTTAAGGTAATGATTTTCAATGCATGAAAAAAGTGTGAATATTTTATGTACGTATATACGCAAACAATATAATTACTGACACACACCTTTTTCTCTCTTCCTTATTGCTCTTTTTTCTAAATCAAAAGAAGAAAAATATCTTCCACCGCACTTCAAGGTGCATTTTTAATTTTTGAGTCACGCGATAATTATCACTAAAGGCTTCGGTTTGTAAATTGACTAAATATGTGATTTTTTTGCTAAATTTCCAGTAACAGCCCACTCATTAGCAGCATTTCTTTATCGTTATATCGGTCTTATTGTTTTCATTGAGTAAGAAGTATTTTAATCGTATTAAAAAACTATTTACTTATTTGAAGACTTAATCTGTAATTTACTTAAAATGTTTTCGCTGAAATAAACACAAAATTTCTCTTACGAGTTAGCAAATATAAATGGTTAAGAAAATAATAATTTAATCGCGATTTTAATGCACTTTTTACCCCGAACTACATCTTAGGTGCAAATGTTATAATTTTCGAAGTTTTTTGTTTTTTTTATTTATACTGAACGTCTAAATTGCTATAGAAAGAGCTTTTCGCTCGTTTTATCGCACAGGAAATTCTAAAAAACTTTTAAACTAAGAAATTGCAAACTTTTACTGTAATGTTGATTTTAGATGTACACATAAATTGTTTGATCACTTCTGGTTTGATAACATAATGTGTTTGCTTTTTAGATCAATATAGTCAACAAAAAAATCTTTTCATCTAATAGATGGGCGTCAAACTTAAAATAACTTTTTTTTGCTCGTATCTCACGAGACAGTTATAGTGAAAGGAAAGCAAAGTTTAAAATGCTTTTAAATCACAATGTACTTTTAAATGTTTGAAGTTTAGACGAATTATTAGTTTTATTCATTTATTTTCCAAATAAACCCATTAACATTTAACGCAATATATACAATGTGCACTCTTCTATATAAATTACCACATTTTTATAGTATTTTTCGTGTTTATGTTAGTTTATTGTAACTATTTGTTAATTACCAAAATCCAATAAATAGATAATATTTTCTCATTTATTATATATTTTAATCTGTATGATTAATATTGCTGTTTGTCTGTCCCTTAGAATTATTTAGTGTTACTGTTTTACTGAAATGGAGATCAGGCACATATAAAAATACTCATAATTATTACCGTAACATTATTACATTATTATTACTATCATCATTACACTCATTAGTAAGTCTTAAGTTGTTTTCCGCTATTTTTCATAAATGCATTAATAAACTTTCTATAAAACTGAATCAATGTTTATAAGATGAATCTTTAAATATTTTTCGTATTTTTATTCTTAATCTGTTAATTCTATTCATATTCTGATTCCTTATGATTACTGGCCATAATACTGATAAATAATTGTGAGAAAGTTATTGAAAAAAGAGATAACAAAGAAAATATCATTCAAAAGCTTAAATAAGAGCAAACTCAGATATCGATTTCACTTTCTTGTCGCACACTTTCTTCGATCTTTATCTTTCATATTAGTTTTTGGATTTAAGTTTAAAGTATGTTTAGACTCTGTTTCTTAATTATTTTTTATTTAATATTTACACTGACACTTACTGACAGAAATTGTCAAATCCATACACAGTATGAGAAATAAATCAACCATAACTTAAATGTTAAGGCAAGCCTATTAACCACAGTAAAGAGTGGTTAAACCAAAATTATGATAATTTTCATGTTTCACTCTACTTTGCATTTCCTTATATTTATGAAAGTAGTTCTTGATAACTCTTTTGTTAGTTGTTAACAATACGAACATTTTTAATGGTTTAAATGGTATATATATATATATATATCGTTTTACCATATAACCACCTGCTATAGAGTTAGTTCTGTTTTTTATACAACTATTCCGTACATACCTATCCTATTCATTTAGTTATACTGAATTGTTACAAACTGAACGTTATACCTGAAACGTAATTATATTCTTAAACTAAGCTCGTAATACAAAAATATATTTACAACCAGACATCGGATATTTTGGATGTTCACAAATTTCACCAAAAACAACCAAAAAATAATAAAATTTGTCTTTACCACCAAATTTTGTAGAACATTGCAATTGTCCTTAAATTTGTCACCAAAAAATGATAATAGCACGTGTTCTTCAGAAACGAAATGTAGTTTTAGGTTATTTTAAGTTAAATTGTAATTAAATTTTTATAACAAATATGTAAACAAGAACGAAACATTCATAGAGAGCTCACTTTTCATCCAAGGTATCAAAAAGTCAAATCCTTTTATTAATATAAGAAATAGCCGAAATCCTTTTATTAATATAACACTGCGGACACCGCTACTGACAGACATGTTCATATTCATAAGCTCGACTTTGTGAGCTAAAAAGAGAAATTTTTTAGTACGCAGATACCGTGATTTTAAAAAGAAAATAAAAGGTTATTTAAGAGGTTACTTAAGCTAATTAAATAAAGTTTTGAACCTCATCTCGAGTTACGTAGTAAATTCTGTTCAACATCCATCACTAGAATTTCTAATCTATGCTAAAAATCAAATTTAATATGAAAAAACTTTAAATTTTTGTAACAACCAAAAATAGAACTTTTAATTCCCAACAAACAACTAAAATTGATAATTTTTATTCCCAAATATCCTATGTCTGCCTAAAACATATTATAATATATTAAGCTTATATTTATACGTAGGTTTGATTATTTGAGTTAATATTCAATAGAGCGCGTTATGCTCCGCTTATACTACTGATGAGACGACACCAGAGGATCAAAATAAAAAGAGAGAGCGAGAGAGAAAATCGAGAGTAAAGATATATTAGTAACAGAAAAGAAATAAAAACATCAAATTAAAGCACTGAACATGCTTTCTGTTCTCTTTTTTTCATAAATAAACCAGAATTAAAAAATGATATGCGCATTCATAGACATTTGTATTCAATAAATATTTAATGAATTCGTTATATAGTTTTTAAGCGCATCGGCTAACGTATTACACGAACATTAATACTTTAACATTTCTTTTTTGATCTCTTTTACGTTCGCTATAACGTCAGATAAAAAGAAAGCAAAAATAAGAGTGAGTTTTAGAATGACTGCGGGAATGTAATGAGATTGAAGAGGAATAAGATAAATAAGAGAGAGAAAAGAAAAAAGAGATTAATAGTGAGGCATAAGAATGAGAGAATAGATCGTACGAGAGAGAAGAAATGTATGTTTTTCTTCTATGTTGCGGATAAATAAACTTTTATATTTGTTTTAGTATTCCTCTTATATGGATAAAGTAGTTTACTTCTCTAATTGAATGATACCATACTTATTGTAACTTAACTCTGAATGTACAGCAAAAATACTTTATATGTAATAATCTAATTAAATTATGAGCGCATTCAATGTTTTTCTGTAACTCGCGATAAGCTATTTCTGAGTACGGTTTTTCACGTTTGGGAGGAATAATAACCATAAAAATAAGTCTCATCTCAATGAAATTTTCATCCGAATTAATTCTGAAACGAAAAAAATACTTATTCCGCAAATCGATTACACGAAACAGAGAGTAATTTCGCAAAAACATAGCTTCGCAAACCCTTATTTTAATGCAAATAAAATCTTTTATATATATTTTTAATGATAAGCTTTTATCGGATAGAGAAACAATTTATGAATCAGAGCATAAAAACCAATATCAAAAAAATTGTGCGCAATTATTTGTTCCTTTATCTCTATAATCCACGGATGGTTTGGTATCAGCGAGAATCGACATATATATGCTAATAAATGTCAGTATTACTACAATCAAACGTGAAAATAAAGTTATAGTTTTTTTCCTTCCTGTAAGCGAAAAACTTCACCACTTGTGGTACCCTTTCGTTTTACTGCTTAAATATTCAAATGCGAGAGAAAATTATTAATAATAAGTTTGCGCATACAAATATAGTAAATCAAAATAAATAAATAATAACGAAAACATTAAAAAAATTTAATGACAAATCAAATATCGAGTGATAAGTTAATTCGTTACACAAGAAAAGCGAAACATATTTATAACTTATAATGCATTGTGTGCAGTAATGTAATATATCAATATTATAATTCAACATTTTTTATTGTTGTATTAATTATATCATTATAAAATCTTATTCCTGTAAACATGCAATGAGTGCCTGTTTGCCCAGAAGTCTGTTATTATCGGTAGTAGGAGTGGCTGTATTGTGTCTAATTTGACTGTCGTGACTTTCCCCCCACGACGACAATATCGCAATCCCGATATACCAGATCCTTGACCATTAGCATGCAGTATCTAATACCACACCCATTCTATTTGGACCATTTATGCCTATTATTTTCGGTTGATATATAAAGGGGACCAAAAGAAATTGCACTCTCACTTTCAAATCTACTTTCAACTTTCTGTGATCAACAGTGTGTGAAATCTTGCAAATAAACTTTATATTCGAAATGTCTAATTTATTAAAGGTGCGTTTCGCCAAACTTTTTATGTCCCGATAACAATATTTTTCGATGATTGAAAATTTATTTAATATTTAATAGGTGTCAATAGTGCTTTTTGGGGCTTTCGCTGCTTTAGCGTCAGCCGGTTATCCATCGCACGGCGGCCACTCTAATAGTTTCAGAAAGCAAGATGTAAGAAGAAAATGTGTTTTTGAGAAACTATTTTTCTGAATATTGTGTTCCCACAGGATTACGGAAATTACGCGTTTGGCTATGATATCGTCGATCCAATCGGTGCAAAAAATTATCGTAAAGAATCAGGCGATGCTTGGGGTAACAAAGTAGGATCGTATGGCATTCATGATGTTGACGGAAGATTGCGTATTGTTGATTATGTTAGTAAAATCATAAATTTACCATCATTTTGGGTTTTAACCAAAAATATTTTAAATTAAACTAATTTTCGTTTAAAGTTTTATAAAAAATTAATGTTATAATTTTGAACAGGTTGCTGATGGTCATGGTTTCCGAGCCAAGATCAGAACCAATGAACCAGGTATATTGTAGAGTTTTATTGTGGTTTTATTTTTTTATTTATTATAAACCATCATTAGAGCATAAAATAATCAATTTTCTACTGAAAAGATCAATAAAAAAATTGCAAAAATAAATAAATAATAACATAATAATTATAACAAAGTAGATATTAAACTGCTCGATAATATATCAACTTTTCAAAGATAAAAATTAAAACAAATATTTAAAATTTGAACATCTTATTAAAGGCACAGCAAACAGAGATACAGGAGCAGCGGTTTGGAATGGTCCCGATCACGCTGGATACAGGTAACATTTAACACTAGAGGCGTTCACAATATTTTAGTAATTAAATATAATTTTAAATATAGTCACAGTGAAATTCCTTCCGGAAAAGTGCCACCACAACCAAACTACGCGCACGCAGTTCCGTATGTGGTGCCCGGATATGGTTACGGAGGTCACGGACCAGTCGGCGCTTACTCTCATAACTATCCGGTGTTTGCGCCCTATTTTGGATATTAAAAGTCATCAATAATATGAAATATTTTGTCCATTTTTTTCATTGGAAAATCGTTTTCATTATCATATTAAAGCCATAGTTTTAATGTATTAATAGAAGTTACTTGTGATAATGAGAATGATTAGCAGTTAAATGAATAATTATTATTCGCAACGATATCGAGATAAGCCTATTCATTATCATTTTTTTGCCATTACTATTCTATTCCCTGCTTAAATCTATCATAAGTCTCGCTGCACTTAATTACTCGTTAAAATAATTTTCTCCGTCGTATATTTATTGCAATAATTAAACGCCTATTTAGGGATTAGTATTCGTAATAATAATTCCTTGTACGTAAAAGCGATTACAATAAAGCTTCGATTTAATGAATTAAACCCATTTTTTTCTTTAATATAAAAACTTTTTTTTTGTTCATACAGAGTGAGAGTAATCTAATTTCTTTTCGAAAATAAATTACTACTGACTCAGTTAGACCTCAGACAATTAAATATTATTATTGAAATATTCATAATGATTTGAGTTCATTAAACGAAGTTTTTTACTCTCTCTATGGCTCTCCAAGCAAAACAAATCAAATCATTAAACGCAAATGTTGCACACTTTCACGAGTCGAATATGCTGAAAACACGCCAAACTATGCTTATATTAACTTTTTTTCACTCGCACTTACTTTCAATCTTTATTATAGATTTTTTTATGTAAATATTATATTTTAATAAGAAATTTCTTTATTCGATATAATTAGAACTAATAATACAATATTAGGACACGTAATGTATAGATTATTATTATTATTGCGATTTTAGGCCACTTTTATTAATGACTAATTTCCTTAAGGGTACTATTTTTATATTAAGCGAAACATTAGTCGATTCGATATTGCAGCAAACAGTTGTCGCTTTTGTTAGTCGAATAAAAAATACCGCTTTGTTATTATCATATTATTTTATATTATTATTTATAATTAATTTTGTTATTTACGAGCATTATGTTATTATATAAGAGTTGTTTATAACGATTAAATAATAAAAATAATTGTTTTATTGCATTAAAGCGGACCTTTTTTTAATTTTCGAAAAAATTAAGAAACAATTTGGCAATAAATTTTGCCAGAAGTTAGTGGCAAATAAAATAAAAGCTTATCAGTGCGTGAAAATGCTTATTGTGGCAAAACTTTCCATACTATGAAATGCTACCACTATTACTATATAGATTGAGATATGGATTAAATGTTACTTTCATTTTCGCATTATTTCTATTATTATTATTCTGACATTCCTGTGATATAAAACGGATATAATGAAATTTATTAACGAAATTAATTTTTCTCGTAATTTATTCGTTGAACATATGTTTTATTCAACAAATTTGCCAAATAATCGGTATGTGTCTGTGCTATGCTTTTAGTGCCATTTCGTAATAAGAGCTATGACCTAACATTATATTATACGTTATAGCTAAATGTTATTGTAGTTTTCTAAAGCAGGAAATCAAATCATTACGGAAAATGGTATTTATTTTTCGAAAACAGTAGCCTTCAGTAGAAGAATTATGGTTTCATAAAAATGGATTTTATATTAAAGTTTGATTTTTTTCTCAGAGCCTTTTAAGTTTCCCGTACTCGAGTTTCGTTTGAGACTTTTTAGTTGAATATCAAAATATGAAAGTTCAGTATATGAATTCGTAAAATTTTCGTTTTTTAAATTGATTGTCTATACATAGAAATTAATGAAGTAATGTCTTCTTTTTTGTCAAACTATCCCAATAGGTTGCCTGTCTTAACCCCAAAATTTTCTAAAATCCGACCCTAACATAAATTTAGAAAGTTCAAATACAGAAAAAATTAAAATTATAAATTCTTTAGCCAAACCTAAAAAAGTTATATACCAAACACGATAGTTTTGATAATCCCTTAATTATTAGGAAAAGTTTTCAAAAATAGTCGATGAATTTGAGGATGCATTTTAATAGGCTTTTACAAGAAAAAATTGGTTCTAATGCCAAAAACTGCCTCTTAAATACAATGAGTTTACCGCACAACTACAAACAACAACAATTTTTGAATATTTAGCAAAGCAAACCCACAGACCATCAGCATTTTTTAAAATTATTGGACACAAATCAAATTTACAATGGGTAATTTTGTTTCTTTAACGGTTTTAATTTATTTATTAATTAGTAATGTGAAGAAAAAGAAATGGCCAGTAATTCTTAACTAAACTACCAGCTAAGATAGAATCACATGTTTCAAAAGTTTATTTCCAAATATTTTCATAGTTAGAGTTATATTAGTAATTTTCTGGCTAGTTTTTTACTGCTTAATAAAATATGATAATAAATAGTTTCTGAAAATTAAAATTTTTCCTAAAATCCCGCGTAATTTAATTTATAAAAATTTAAGAGATTTAGAAAATGCTTTACCTTCATACTGGTTTACCATAATATGTCACTCAATCTGACAATAGAGGGAGTTAGGTGTATGAAAACGTTTCATATAAGTAAATTTACAGATGATGATGTAGTGATGCACAAAAGTCAAAAGTTAAGAATTTTGTTTAACTTTTAACCTTAACTCATGAAAATTTTTAGCTCACTTTCTTGAAAAGAGAGCGAGCTTATGGATTTGACTATGTCTGTCCGTCTGTCCGTCCCGGTGTCTACACTAGCTCAACCATCGAACGTTGCAAGTATTTTACATACCATCAACGAGTTTAAATATTAATATATTTCTTTAATAACTTATTAGCTTCGATAAAACTATAAGAAAGTTAGCTCTCTGTGAAAGTGTTGTTCTTGTTTTATGTGAATATAAGGTAAATTTACATGATTTGAATAAAATTGATTTAATTAGAAAAATAAATTTTATTATATTCATATATTTAAAACCCTAATTTAAACATAATTGTTGCAAAATCTTAAATGTTGAAAAATACAACTTAATTCAATTATCTTAATTCTAACCTTTGATCTTAAGCGAAAAAATTAATTAAAAATGATCAAAAAACAAGCTCGATAATGGTCATAATATCTGATATCTGATATTGCTGTTAAATATTATAGATTATGTGGTTGTTTCCTCTCTTGGTTCGCTCCCTCCCATTTTTTTATAATTTCTGTTATAAGTTAAACATTATGTTAAAAGCAGATGAAATCAAAAACAAATAACTTTTTTATCGTTTATTAGTGGCATATGCCACTTTAATATTTGATATTTTCACCAAATTTCCCCTATATTGACTAGATTTTTCGACCTTTTTAAGGTTAAAAATCCATTTTTTACAGCCTTAACCGGCATATGCCACTTTGATTATTAATCAATTATGGCAATGTAGCCTAATTTTGACAATATTGGCTAGTTTTTCGGTAATTTTAAACCATTTTGAGACTGAGTAAGTCAATACTTTGCAGCAAAAACCGGCATATGCCAGTTTTATTTTTATTCAAAATTTGTAATTTTAGCCTAAACTTGTATACTTTTGCCAGTTTTTTTTGGTATTTTTGCTTAATTGAGCATTAATTTCCCTAATTTTTCAACAAAGAGCAGCATATGCCACTCAAATTTTGTTCTTTATTTTGGCAATATTTTGTGTTATTTCGTTTATTTTTCTCAGATTTTTGCCTATTTTGACGAAATTTTGTCTATTTTTGACTCTTTAAGAGCCAGTTTTGAAATTACGTTTTGTATTTTTGACCCTATGTTTTGGACTTTTATCGTTTTATCGGTAAGTTCGCTGGGATTATTATTATTTTGATGGAAATTCTCCAATGAATTTTATAGGGACAAATCTTGTGCATTGTTTCAAATAAAATATTAACTTTTATAACAATAAAGTACTTGATTTGTAAAACATTGGCGTAAAATGGCGTTCAAAAAATATAATTATTTATTTTTTAGCTCACTTTCTTGAAAAGAGAAAGAGCTTATGGATTTGACCATGTCTGTCCGTTCGTCCGTCCTTCCGTCTGTGACACTAGTCTGACCACTAAAATTAGCACGTATTTTATATCAGTTATTTTTGAAACTTTAGAAAAACGTTGACTAAAACTTAATAAAAATAAATGTAAGCTAAGATAACCTGTTTAAGAAAGTGAGCTCTATATTAATGTGTCGTTCTTGTTTACTTCCTAGTATGGCAAACGTAAGTTACCGTATGCACAGAAAAATATATAAATGTTAAGTGTAACCTTTATTTAATTATATTCAAAAAATTGTTTGTTTTTTCTAATTGGGAAATTATTATGTGCAAACTAGATTATGAAATTGTGAAATTTTCAAGACCCGAGCCCGATACAAACCTGATATAAGCCTGATAAATTTAATATTTCAAAGCCCCCCAGCTCCGTTTTTACTTAAATATTTTTTTTAAGCTCAGTCAAATTCTGACTTAAATTTCTCTTTATTAAACTTGGTTATATTTATATTTCATTTGATTATTTGTAAATATTGATTAGTTTAAATGATATTCTATTATTTTTATAAATTTTTGTATATTTTAATTTTGTTTAAATAAATATTTTTAAGAAAATTAAAAATTTCTGGCTTTTTAATTTTTTGGTACATAAGCTCGGCTAGATACGGTTTATTAAATTGAGGCACGAGAGCCAGACAAAATCCGCATATAACGTTGGGCCAGAAAAATAAGGTGTCCTTTTCATAAGTTAGTGCAAACCTTTACATGTTTCAATAGCAATTAAATTTGTGAAGCATGAGATGGGTGGTATAATGTTATTTTTATACTTAATTAATTTGAAAATTAATTTTAGAATAATAATATTTGATAAACGCGACAAAGATTTTTAAATAATTGTCAGCTAAGATTAAACTGTATATGAAAATGAGCTCTCAATGAATGTGTCGTTCTTGTTTACTTCATAGTATCGCAAAATTAACTTAATATATGAACAGAAAATTAAAGTAATGTTATATTTTACCATCAATTAATTATTTTCAAAAAATTGTTTATTTTTTCCTAATTGGGCAATTTTTATGTGCAAACTAGATTATGAAATTGTGAAAATTTTAAGGGACGAGCCCGATCCGAACCCAATCCGAGCCTGACAAAACCTGATAAGTTTAATTTTTCATAGCCCACAAGACCCTATTTTAGTTAAATAATTATTAATCACAAAGTAAAATTCTGAGTTAAATTTTTATTTATTAAACTTCATGATAATTATCTTTCGTTTATTCTTATTAGTAAATAATGATTAGTTTTAAAGATTTTCTAATTTTTTTTAATTTTTGTATATTTTAATAATGTTTAATTTAATATTTTTAACAAATAAAACTTTCGTGTTAAGGGGAAGGTTTCATATGTTAGTGCGAAACGTTTAATGTGTTCGATAGCAATTAAATAGTCGAAGCATTCTAGCGGTAATATAATCATATATGCATATTCCAAAGTTGTCTGTGTGTGTGATACCCTTTATAGGCGCCTCCCCTGGCAGCTGCACCCCCTCAAGCCCTATTTTGTTGGATTCAGCTTAAAGAGTGGAGTGTAAATCGGGGGGTTTCGAGGTGGTGGGACCACTCTTAAATAATGACAGCATAAAAACTGTTTCAATAGCATTATTAGGCCCCTCCCTCAATGGTTATCTCAGCAACACCTAAATCAAGGGAATTTATTCCATAAGAGAAGTGTAAAAAATGGGGGTTTCGAGGTGATGGGCACCCACTAAATTAGGAGGGGTCAAAATAATTCTATAATTCCATTCGAAACCTCAATGGAATTAATCAATCAACTCAGCTCTAAAAACGGAGCAAAACGAGGGATTACTCGAGAGGGTGGGGTAATTATTAATTGTTTTTGTTATAAATTTTCCGTTGTTTATTGTAAATTAATAAACTAAGTTTATTTATTGCTAATATTTTTATTGTTATAGTGGTTGAAAAACTAAATACGGTTATTTCTAAGAAATAAAATTTTTAATCCTTTTAGTTTCTTCGAAAAAATTTGATAACTAAGAAAAATTTATCATAACTCTATGACATTACGGTAAGGTTGATGGTGCCATACTATAAGTTCGATTGATAGCCTATATAGCATTTGATCGCAGCAAATAAATTTTCATAATGGTAATACACCGTTTTTATCAATAACCCTTAACATGTTACAGTATGAATAAACTGCAAAAATTAATTTTTTTAAATGCCAATAGCGTTTGAAAATTAATAGTTGAGGTAGAATATTATAATTCAGAGTTTACAAGATTAAGATTTAGAGTTTAATAATAAATCCATAGAATTTTTAGCTAATGATTTGATTTAATCTTTTGGTGCTGAATAAGTATCTGTATCTGTTGTAGCAGTATTAGTTGTTGGCAGTGTCGAAGGTATTGCGGTAGTTGTAGATGCGGATTTGTAGCAGGTGTCTTTAGTGTTGATGTATGTTCTGTTGTGTATTGTTGTAGGGTCTTTTGTTGTAACTAAATTTGTAGTTTTTAACACTTACCGACATACTTCAGAAGCGTGCAGTTTAAACAGACAAGTTTTCAAGCTCGTGCAGTGCACATCGAAAAATATCGGCTATATTGATTTTGATGAATATTTTAATGAAAATCTAAAGTTTTATTGAATAAGATATATTTTTGTTGGCAATTAGAAAATATTTAGCTAAAAAGTTTAATTAAACGACTGGTGATTCTGATTCTGTAATTTCTTCTGTAGTTGTTTGTTTTGTTATTTCTTGCAATAATTGTGTAATTGTTGTGGCAGATATTGTTGTAAGTGGTAACATTGGTGTTGCCGTGTTTGTAGCATGTGTTGTTGTAGGAGGAAGTGTTGGCGAAGTTGTAACTGTGACTGTTGTGACTACATTTGTAGTTGATACCACTTCCGGACACATTTCAGACGCGTTCAGTTTATACAGATTATTTTTCCGGTTAATGCACTGCACACCGAAAACTCTCGGTTCAATTGATTTTGTTAATAACCATTCAAAACTGCAATCGCAGTTGAAATTATTATTATCCAAATAAAGCTCGTTTAGGCCATTAGAGAGAAATGGTCCGAAAACATCATTGCTTATACTATTTAAATCATTATTTTCCAGACTGAGAATTATTTT
>JAQIXJ010000455.1:0-34023 GCA_034700185.1 Phthiracarus laevigatus
CTATTTATTTTTTTCATTTAGCACTATCAAAGCCTATCGACGTCACAAAAAGACAAAAAGCAACCTCATGTTTGGTTTATATTCACATATATTACGTTTTATCAAATGTCGCACTTACGACATTTCTTTATACCATTGGTTGAAAAATTTTGTTTTGAAAATTATTAATTAATTTATTTAAAAAAAAAAGATTTACTATCTTATGAATTTAGGTTAAAAATAAAATAAATTTTGAAAAAACATCATATTAAATGCTTTTCTAAGTTGTGTAAATTATTCGCTAAACATGGTAAGACATATATCAGCATAAGTTTTAATATACATTAAGTGTCACAATAAATCTCTTTCAATTTTCTATAAATTGTATGGCTTTACTAATAATAATGTTTAATAATTTACTGTTATTGACTTCCCATTAACTAAGGATATATATTTGAATTAAAGCTATGTTGTGCTTTGTGAGCCCAATCAAATCAATAAGATTTTTTTTGTTTCTAACCAAATGTCAGTTTTCTTTTTCCCAGTTTGATTCGGTACATAAATTTTTAGTATAAATTTTTTTTGAATTGTTATTTTTTCAATACTTTTACGGGTATTTTGTCATTTTATTTTTTTGAGTTATCTTTATTTAAAAAATTTATGATGTTATATCAATTTTTTATCCTTATAATATTTTGGGACTTTTAAATCATAATAATATTAAACCTTAGAATTCTGCTAAAATTTGGAAATTTGGCGCATTATTTTCCAGTCTTTAAAAAATTGGACAAATATAAATTAATTCTTTATATTTATCATACTTTTTAGTATTTAAATTACAATAACATTTATAAGCATAGAGTTTCAAAATTTTAACGAAATTTAAAACTACTAGATACCTATTCAAATTGAAATTGGAGTCAAAATAATTAATTATTGTTACAGTATAATATTGTATTCTTAAAACTTCTAAGAAAAATAGTCTTATTATTTATTGCGCTTCAGTTTTTATCTATCTGTTTATTATCAGTTTATCTGTATACTATGGCTTTTATTTCAAGCTCGAGCTTTAAATTTTCTACGTTTGGACAGTCTAATGTACAGCAAAAGCATATTTTGTGCGTGTTAGTGATCTAATGCTATGTTAAACGGAGCCGTTATGTACGCCTCATGACAACTCCCAAAGGAGTTGGATTCCGGAAAATTTGAAATACCAAACGTTCTCATCAAAAATTTGGTCAGTTCAATGAAAAAATTGTGATACGCATCAAATATTAAATTTTTTATTTCTTATATATATTTTATGCGTATCACGTTTCTAGCTTTTTTGGAAAACTTTAAAAAATTAATCTCAATTCTTTCTGAATTTTGAATGTTTAGTTATCTTTATTTATTAATAGAGTTAAAATAATAGATGTGAATAATGTTATTGATGAAATTTTGTTAAATTAACTATAAAGAATAATTTTACATGAAGAAGGTCTTAAGAATGTTAAATGGAACTAAAACGACTCCATATTATGCTAATCTTACTTAGACTACATATTAATTATATGATTTTAACAAATACTGTTATTTTGATTTTCTATTATTTAACATTAATAAATGTTATGACTAGACTATTATTATTAAAATATTGTCTTGATTTACTAAAGTCAATCTTTTCCATCAAAAAATTACTTTTAATCGGAAATAAATATTAAATTTATAATTAATATTACCAATGCTAAACTTACGCTATTGCTGTTCATATAATCTAATGATTATGTCAAAATTAAATTCTATGAAAATATAATTTATTGTGTCTTGGATTCATTAAATTAGTTTTCAAGCAGCATATGGCTTTAAAAATCTATATAATTAATTATTATTAAACTGTATATTAAATAAACCTATATTTTTTGGCTAAATAAAGTTCACATTTAATTTATGAAATACATGTATCATAAATTGCTAAAATGCTAAGTTAATATAATATTAGTTAAACTTTTCTACCCAAAAATCTAAAAAAATAGATTTGTACGGTTAAAAACATTTTTATATTGAATTCTAAATGATCTTAAGTATTATAGAAGTATTACACGTAAGAACACAAAGCACAATGTTATTTTTTTGTTGGATTCGAGCTAATATATACTATAGTGAAAGTATTACAAACCCAAATCATGGAAAAAACAAACTAAAGAACTATATCTAATATCGCTTTCTTTCCTTAAATGATTTCCGCTAACTTTCGCTTTGGTAATCTGTGAAAAATGAAAAACTTAGCCAGAGTTAGTGTTGCAGAGTTGCGCACCCGATATGCTTCGATAAATTATGTTGAGAGAGAAAAAGAGAGTTTTAAAAAATATTACTTAGATATTACTTATTTTAGTAAGTTTTGGGGATTTATCTTTGGCAGCGCCATGAGAATGGCTGCTTTAGTAGATAAACTGAGAATTGAAACGCAGTTATACAGTATATGAAGCTTATATTATTGTCCATTAAACTAAGTATTATGGTTAACATAAGTTAGTCGTATCGTTGCAGTTCACTATTTAGTCTATCGTTGCAGATTCGTTTTAAATTTTATTACACTTAATTCTATTAAAAAATCTATTAAAATTTCCTAAATAATTATCTGCGAGTTAATTTTGAGTCATTGAAAATAATTATAAACAACATCGAAACATACATAATATGTGACTTTACAAATGTAAATTTTAGTTAGTCTATGGTCGACCGCTGGCTTCCATTAATTATTATTAGTTTTATAAAAAATTCTGAATAAGATCTATGTCTTAATCCACTGAAAAATGAAAAATATGCCACAGAAATCCGGTTTTTATATGATTATAACCGCTAAAACGGCATATGCCACTGGTATTTTGACCCTAATATCTCTTTATTAATATAAAGAAATCTTTAAAATCCCTTCATTAATATAAATAAATCAGTAAAATCCTTTTATTAATATAAAAAACAATATCTCTGTATTACAAAATTACTGTATTACTGTAATATAAAAAGTAGATAACGAAAAGGTTACGTAAAAATTAGGTGGGATAGACAAAGACGTCAGTAACGTCCACATTTGCTTCTGGCAAAGTCAGATAAAAAAATTAACTTTAATAAAGTTAACTTTTATTAAATTATCATTAACATACAGTGATTCACAATTTCTTTACATATGTAAATTTAATTGAATTTTACAATACAGTATATGTATTATTATTCAACTCATAAGATTTCTAAATAACTAGTTTTAACATTTCGCCAATTTTAGTCAAATGAATTATAAAAGAAATTTCTAGTTTTTATATCTTTATTGGCTCTTGTTATTTTGCCGCATTATTCTGAAAAGAAATTGTTATTTCCTATTTTTATGAGAGAAAAGTATATTAACAACAGAATTGAAATTTATTGAGTTATAGGTGCAAAAGGAAGGGGACGGGTAACTTAACAGTTTAAGCTACCGCCGCGCAACTTATTAAAAACTTTAAACAAATTTTAACTTTCGCTTTAATTTGATAGATTATATGTTCATTATAACATATTATTTGCTGAAATTTTATTAAAAAGAAGGATTTGTTTTTATTTTTCCATATCTTTGGAAAAATGATTTCTCAGGAATAAGAGTTTCAGTTAAATCATTAAGTAAATACACATCTTTTAGCTTCATATTCCGGTAGTGAAGTGTGTAAAAAATGAAAAGCTAAGTAAAAATAAATAAAAATGTTGAATCTTTTCTGAATTCTAAATAGCTTTAATATTTTTTATGTTATTCACGAATGGATTTTATAATTCTCTGTTTACTTTTGTTTTTATGACATTTATGATAATTTTTCAACGCAAACTCTGTGCAATTTTAAGTTCTATTAATCCTAGAGATGCGATATTTTAGTTTGAAAATCGAGAGTATATTTGGCATGTTTATAAATTTTTATTGATTTAAATTTAATTATTTGATTTAAGAAGTTATTATATTTAACCTTCTGTAGTAAACTTGCGACGGGTCTCGATTGTCGAGTCCCGTGGGCACAGACTTTTTATTCGGGCCGGGCCTTAAAGTAAAAATAACGGGCATTAAGTTAAAAAAGGAAGAATTTTTTATTCAACAAATTGATTACGTAAATGAAGTTTGGTAAATCTAAATTATATTCTTAACATTAAATGAACTAAATCTAACCATATTATACATTAAACAAGAACGACACATTCATGGAGAGCTTACTTTTCTTTTCATAATGCACTGTTATGTGTCAAATAAATAAGTTTCTAAGCCAAAATGGAAAAATGCAAAATTTCTTAGTTAATACTGTATTTCATTATAGAAATATAAGAAATCCATTTATTTATATAAGACTGCGAACACCGCGACGGACAGACAGACATTGTCAAATCCATAAGCTCGCCTTTTTTACAAAATGTGAGCTAAAAAAATTTTATCATGTAATAAGCGAAAACAAGTTCTATTTATCCGGCAAGGACGGGTCGGGCTTTTTTTCTTTCAAAATAATCGGGCTCACATTTTTCGGGCTGATGACGTAAAATTTTCCACGTTTGGACAGTCTATTCTTTAACAGTAAAAATTTATAGAAAAAGTAGAGCGCATTATTATGTTCGTTCTAGTTCTAAGTTAATACCCAATTTGCACACTTGACAATTACGCTTCATTTCTCCCTCATTATGATTCTTTTATTTGCATTAATCCTAAAAAATTGTATTTTATATTATGCAAGCAGATGTTAGAGATTAAATATTTGACATTTGCGTTGCGAGATTAACATATTTTAAATTAAAATTAACGAACTTTTATCCATTATCCGAATACTTATTTTTTTGTTGTTTGTTTTATTATGATTATTACATCTCACTTATCTGTCAATTTATGAAATCAGTGAATATTAGTAAATATTAGGAAAGAGTAGTGAATTATGTATGAAAATTGGTATTAACAGATTTATTCGGTAAATATTGTTTAATTTAAATTATTACTTTTTTTATCATTTATCAAGTATTAATTTATTTCAAATAAAAGTTTAATAGATAGTATGGTTGAAATTAAGTTTAGTGATTCTTTCTTCATTTTTAAAAATATAAGATTTACCTGATATTAGCAAGATGTGTTAATCTCATTAATATAGATCGATAATAATATTGGCTAATAAGGAATCTTATCTTAGATTCGCAAAAAATGATGATGAAGTGAGAAAGTGAGCTATATATAAGGTCTCTAACGAAATATTCTTTACATAGTAAAAATTCTATTGGTAATTGAAGTGTAAAGATTTTAATAGCAATGGTAAAATTTCGTTGAGATTTCCGACTCGATGTCTGCGTTTTTAATTAGAACATAAGCAATTTGAACCAAATAGAAATGGGCCAAAAAATTTGCCTCTATTTCGCATTATTAAAAAATGAGCAAATATATAACAAATATTTAGTTTTGCCTACTATTTATATTTAAATCACGCCAACTTTGTAAATAAAAAGTAGAAATTGTCATAAACATCCTATGCTTGTATATAAATAGCATCGCTATACTGTATCTGCACGAAGTTTGTTTTAAAACTGTTTGATATACAGAGGTATATATTAAAAATGAAAGTAAACGTTTCGAAATTGGTTTGTTATGTCAGTACACATCCTTTTAGCGATGGCAACAGCTTGTAATTTTGGATTTTTTAAGTGCAAGAAAAATATTGTTTTTGAAGTACAAATATATTATGTAATAATTGTTATTAAAAATACAAGTTTTACGGCTATAAGCTTTTCTGCTATTAAATTGCTATTTTTCTGGTTGAAAATTGCACGTTTCAACCTTAGGTTAACTTATTGTATAACAGTTTATGGGTCAAGTTTATTTCATATTACTTATTCCACTAAATCTTCAGAAATGCAATTTCTATTGTGATTTACAGTATTTCATTTCATTTAATTTAAACATTAAAACTCAGACACTACAGAGTTTAGAGTATTTATAATTTAATAAGTTTTTTCTACTAAACACATATCTTCCGTTTCGCATACTTTGTTTATCATGGAAGCATTCGCATGAATTTAGATTTCATTCCAAGAGATTGTGTGCGTTTACATCACAACATTTATTTGCATCTGTCACACACTAAACGAGAAAAATTAAATTTTTTTTATTATATTAATCAAATTTTTTTAATTTTAAATAAAGAAAAAATGTTACGATAAAAAAGCATTTTTTATTACTTTTTTAATATACCGTAATATAATTTATAGTAATGCTAGTAACAGCGTTGAACCTTTAACCCTCTTTTGTGCATTCACTGACTCTGTTACGAGCATAACAATTATTTAGTAAAGTAAGATTAACCGTACAATTCACTGAAAAAATGATGTTAAAGTACTGTATTACAGTATAGGTTACTGCTATTGTCGTGTTAGAAATCGTTGACTTTATTTTATAAACACAATTTTTTTATTACAAAATTCCGATATTTGTCAAATTCGTGAAAAATTTAAATCAATACTTATGATTAATTAATTTAGCTTTCGTACATAATTTTCTAAATTAAAGTAATGGAATTTTTAACTTAAATATAGGATCTCTGAGTTTAATTTACGTCTTAGTTTATTGGTTTTTTGTGAGCTTTTATTTTATATAATGCAAACCTTAACTCATTTAATTCGTGCGACAGAAAAAGAATCGATTATTTGACTAAAAGTAAGTGCACAGTGAAATCCAAAACCAAAATGCAATACTTTGGTGAATACCGGTATTATTTTGCAACATATTTATCTTGTGTTTGATCATAATATCTTTAAATCCCATAGCAATTTGGGTTTGCGCTGATCAATCCTGAAATGAACTATGGATTGTCGGTTGTATATTATTGATGTGGGAATATCAAAATGATCTTCAAATCGGTAATCTTATTGTCAGATTTTTCTACTTTTGTTTTTAGAAAAATTTTTTCATTTATTTATCAAATAATTTTCTTATTGGATTATTAAAAACGAAAGCTTTTATTAGATTTTTGAAGATTATGTTTCGCAAAAATCTTCGTCATACACATTAAATTTGATGTTAAATTTTTTATTGCATTAAGTTCAGTTCAAATTGCTTTCACTTTTATTTAAAAAAGCAACTATCAGAAAAAAGTGCTACAAAATAAATCCCAAATACGTATCCCTTTAGTTTTTATATAAAGGAAGCAGAAAGTTTGTGTTCATATGAGTTTGGGTTGGGTTTAGATTAATTTTTCGCTCCATTCCTGATCTCTAGATTTATATAGTGTTTCCTATTAAAATTTGAATCTGTATTTAGCTTTTTGTCAATTTTACTAATGATCATTGGTATAATCTAATATAATAACAAGAATCGAGATTCAGAGAGCTCAGTTTTTCATAGGTTAACTCAAATTTATGTCACAAATATATTAGTTTTTAAGCCAAGACTGCAAAATGCCAAATCCTTTTATTAATTTAAGAAATAGTGAAATCCATTTATTTATATAAGAATGAGAACACGATGGCAGACCGACATAGTCAAATCGATAAGCTCGACTTCTCTCTGAGAAGTGAACTAAAAATAAAGTAATAATTCGAAAATTATTAACTTAAAAAAATTAATAAATACAAATGTTGCTGACAATCAATAGTCTGGGACACAACTGAATTTTTAACCATGTAACCAATGCTTATCATTAATTTGATTCTATTTTCATCAGAAATAAGCACTTGTTTTGCGAATAAGCCTATTGAGCTATAAATAAAAATGTTATCTTATATCTGAACACTTATACAAATGAAAATATAATTCAATAAATGCACTAAATTATTAAATTATGTTATGTGCACATGATTTAGCTGTATTATGCAATTCTTTGGATCCAAAAGAATCAAACGATTCGATTTAAGAATGTTTGTGTTACTGATTTCTTTATAAATAATAAGATATTAATTTTTCAATTATTAATAAAATTATTAATAATTAGACTTTATTTTTCTAGAAAACTAAAATAAGTTATATTAGGGATTCCGTAAGTTTTCGTGTATAACGCGCGCTTTATTTAAGAAAAAATTCATAATTAAAGGCTACAATAATTTCTTCTTAACCTCCATTAGTGCTGAAACTTTTATAATGGTTTAGTATTTAGTGGTGTAAGTTTTGGTTTGTTAATTTTAAATTTCAATTAAGTTTTATACAAACAATAAATAAGAATATTTGACAAAAACCAAAAATTCTACTATTTTCTGAATTTTTATTTAAAAAATCTAAATTCTATGTTATAATTTGGTAAATAAAATAGTTTGTAAAACTTCTTTATCATAAAATTTCTAATCTTCTGTGAATAAACATTTCGGTATTCCTAAACTTTTATTCACTGAAATATTTTCATACCTTATTACTATTGAATTTATTTATCTATTCCTTTATTACAAAATTACTTTGAATAATATCAGGTTGTCCCAGAGGGGAGGGTCTGGGTGGGGAATACCCCCCTTCCCATATGAAAATCTAAAGTCATAAAATTTTTTCATGAAAATGGCACTTTTTTGTCGAAAAATCCAAAAATTGTCGCTTAAATCCGATGAGTTCCTCCCCCCCCTTGAATGTTGAAAAAATCCGAAATGATACCCCCTCCAGACCTTCAGAGTCTGGGACACTGAATAATATGGCCACAATTTTATCTTATTTAACAAAAAAAATTAAATCTAAACTTGAGTTAATGTGTCCAAACTGAAGTATGTTAACGGTTCATAGGCACTTACACAATGACTAAATTAAAGCGAACTCTTTACTGTCTAAATAAATGTTAAATTAAATTTGTTTTTCTAAATAAATATTGATTTATCAAAACTTTGGTGCTTTTATTAATTTATTGACTTTACAATTTGTTTTTAAAATATGTTCTATTTGTCAATTAGTAACTAAGGAAACCGAAATATATTTTAAAGTTTTAAGGATTCATGTGAATCCGCACAGATATTTCAATTCCTAAAATTCATTTATATTTGTTTTATAACTTCCATAGAAGCATCAACAAAGAATTAATGATAAATTTGACTTAATTATTAATTGATATTAAAAATAAATCATTGTTTTTCTTTTTATCGCACTTTTTTCAATAATTCAGAATAAAATAATTAATCTAACTTAACATTTTGATAAATTGATAAATTAATTTATTATATTCCAAAAATTTTTCATAATATTTTGAATTTCACTTATCGATTTAAAATGTATTTTTAATAACACTTCGCTAATAATATTGTTACTCTTATTGTAAGAACTCTTTAGCCTTTTTGTTTATGAACATTTCAGCCGAAAATTCATTCCAGTATTTTTGTTTAAATAG
Organism: Phthiracarus laevigatus; assembly: GCA_034700185.1. NCBI lineage: Eukaryota > Metazoa > Arthropoda > Arachnida > Sarcoptiformes > Phthiracaridae > Phthiracarus > Phthiracarus laevigatus. Next base: position 9,297 of record JAQIXJ010000455.1, read on the forward strand.
TGAATAATTTATGATAAACTCATCGTAAATTTAACTTTAAACCATTGGGGTTATTCAAATTTTTGGGTATAATTATTTTATTTTACTTTGTATTCCAAATATTGACGCTAATTTTGAAATAAAATATTTATTTGTACTTAAATTTTTAGTAAATCGTTTCGACTTTATTCGCAAACATAATTTTTCCAAATACCATTTTTCACATAATTCATTTTCCGATACTCGATTTATCCGAAATGTACGCTTTTTTGCTCATAGCAGAGCGCAATATGTGTTGTCTAAACAATACAGAATACAATACACGGTAACTACAAATAATGAGAATCGTAACCATTGCTCAAAATAGTGTACGGTATATTGATTTTTCAGATTACGTTTTTTTTACTGATTTATTCTTTATTGCGTTCATTTATCACTTCATTTTTGTTTTAAAATCCTTCTTATTTGAATAATTTTAACGATTTTTATTTGATTTAGGTTACAATATTCGTAACATGCTATCTCTAAAATTACTGATTAAGCTTACAATTTGACGTAAAATAGTTGATAGCGAGTTAAAATGTAAATTTGATTTTTAATACCAAAAACTGTGATTCTATTAATATTGTATTATTTCTAGAAATATTTGTTTGCAATAAATCTCGTTCATATTTCTTAGAATTTAAATCCCGTAACTAAGGACTTTTAATTTTATTCTTTATTTTCTTAATAAATATAAACGCTTTTATATATTTGTTTTTTTATAGATTTAAGCTTCTTATTAAAAGAGTTATTTTCTATTATTTTTGATATATTTCATTTGCTTAACTAAGCGTTATCGATTACATATATCTTAAAAGAAATCAATCACTCTGTTCATACCAGCCAACTCTATTGTGTTTTCTAGTATTGGGCTTAAATATTTTTTTTTGGAGACTCATCAAACATAAAAACTTAAACAAGTTACGACCCCATTATAACAGTCTTGGACACCTGCGCGTAACTAATAAAAGATTATTAGAATAATACCTAAAATTGGATATTGTTTATTATTTATCATTAGATAACATATCTAGTTTTTAATGGAAGTTTGAAACTTTAGTGGAAATTTTAATTTTTTCTCACTAATATTTATGGAATAAGTGAATATGGAATAATATTTATGAATTTTGCTACATTTAGAACTAATTTTTGTTTATTTTATAAATCTTAACTATGCACGAAACGATCAAAAGTTTATAATTGTATTTTCCTAAAATTTTTCCCTTAACTATGATATAATTTATGAAAACATTTAAAAAGGTTTATTAATTATAATAGGTTATGGCAGTTTTGTTTTTGCTTTAAAATTGCTATTATGGTTGAGAGTGGGCTTAATGTTGTTTCATAATTTGTGCGTCAGAAAGGATCACATTTTAATGTGAACTAATATATTAGTTGTTGAATACATTACTGTTATTCGGTTATATCAAAATTTGAAGTCATTTACAAATTCTAGTCTCACGAGAGATAGCAGACTATGAATATAACTTGTTTTTACGCTTTAACAAGTTTTTTCGCTTCTTTAAAGAGATGAAAACTTATTCTTATCGGAAGAACAATAGAATCCGCCATCACTTCTGGGTATAAGAAAATCATTGAATATTCTTGGGCTTATTTAGACGAATATTTTTTACATGAACGTAAAAGAGCTTTACTTGTATAACATTAGTGAATGGCGTAAAAGTCGATTCTTTTAGTATGCATTAGCAGCGCTATGCCATATCACTGCCGCTATATTTTTCCAGCTAAAAAAATTCTTATTTTAAACAGTGCACTATATTCATATAGATTTGATGACTTTTCATTTATTAAATTAATGTATTTTTCTATTTATTTTTAGGCAAAATTTTTAATGTTGATGGACAGAGTGAACACTGCAATGATTTACACAAATGCGTTACTATGCTTAAAGCGCTGACAAGCGACGAAAACATCGCATTTGCTCACACCGAGCCAGACCTCGAGAATCTTTGCAAGTAAGTACTAAAGCGAATAAGTAATACTTATTGTATTTGCGTTAAGAATACGTACGCGACACAAATCATTCCGCATGACATATCGCCGTAATGATGACCAAATGAACTTTTTAGGTTATATACTCATGTTAGACTTATCTGTTTATTGTTTCGTTTACTGGTATATTGTAAAGTTTAGTAAAGGTAAACGTGCATTGCCAGCCAATCTAATTAACTATTAGATACAAAGAAACCCAATCAACTTCAATTTCTTACTCTGACGATTCAAAAAGTGGTAAACTAGAATAACTTGACACTTTGCAAACCATTGGGTTATGCGTTGAACGCAAGTTCCAGTGAAACTGAAATATCGATTCAACGTTGAGAATGTGTGCCTCACCTCACTATCTTTCCAGTACAATATCTCGAAAAGCAAATATTCCATCTCTTTTAGTTAACAACAAGTAGCAGATCATTTTCTCTCAAGCAAATTCTATTATTCTTATTTCTTTAGCATGGCTTTCACGCTATGTGTGATGAATAATAATGGGAACGGTTTTATTACATTCGCCTTAATTTAAAATCTCTACCTTAATCTAAACCAATTCGATACATTCATTTTCGTTGTACTTTGTTTTACTATTATAGTAATTTCTCTTACAATTGTTAATGTTTAAATTTCCAATGGATGTTCTTTGTTCAATTAATTATTAATGCAACACTAATGACATTACACTTTGTATGCTAGAATTTGAAACTTTTATCTTATTTGTTGCGATTTCCAATTTTCTATTCAAATTTAAAAATTCGGCTATACGTTAAAAGCAGTTTTTAATTTTATAAATATTATATTGTTAAAAATATTTTTTAATATCTATACAGTACTCAATTTTTTTTGTAAAAAAACTAAAATTTTATATGCATTGAAAGCTCACTTAGAAAAAGTTGAGCTGTCTATTTTAAAATGCCTGTCTAATCTATTCCTTGGCTTAAAAGAAATTTATTTTTGTGAAATGGCTCCTAATTTTTATGAAAAATCTGCTATTTTTGACCAAAAAGTTATTTTTATTTTAATATAAAAGAGTAAACGATATGATTTACTAAATGAATTTTAACAATAATAAATAGTCTTAACTTTGCCATTCCCATCATTTATTATTATCAATGCTATTTTCCAAATCCCAGAATTATCTTTTGCAAGCTTATGCTTAAGATAAATGTGTACACATGGAAAGATATTGACACTCGATTGTATACAGGGTTTAACCTGTAATAGTGTAAAATATACGGGATTATACTTTTTTGATTTTGTTCTTATTGGATTATTGTGACACTTTGAAAATTTTCAGTAGAATATTCGCTTTCAATAAGTTTTCATAAGTTTAAAAATTTTAGTTTTTTCTAATTTTAGGGATTTATGTTATAAAAAGTTTTTCGAAACAAAATTAATTTTTTATACTCTGTAATTGGATTAATACTGATTTGATTTATCTCATGCTCGCCACAAAACATATTTTAAGGATAAATAAAACTAACATTAAAAACAGAAAACGGAAGCATTATTAATGAACCATTTAAAGCAATGCATTGCTATGCTGTGCCAGTAAAAAATAATAAAAGCCTTTTAGAAAATTTTATCATACATTATTTAAAGCACACTCTTCTGCTATTAAATGCAGTTGGAAAACGATTGTTAATTATAACTTAGTCATTTTATCTTAAGTAATTCAATGTTTAGAGAAAAAGACTTCCATGTGTAGATAGCTTTATATGATTAAATTAACAAAACGTGTTGTCATAACAGCAATGCAATTCTAAATAAACTAAATCTCACTGATCAAAACACTGAAACGAAAAGCCACCATATTTTTTTTGACTCATCTCTATATTATTCCCTCTTTTTTCGATAACGTTTGGCAGAAAACTTAAAGAAGCGGTGGTATGCGTTAACACATTCATCTCCAGATGTCTGGATCACACATCTCAAGTGCAGTATTTGGCGATGACTAACGGAACTCAAAAGCTAATTAATGAACTTTGTACAAATGGCACACAATTTCGCACAGGTTTTCACTCCCTTTAATTGATGATTTATCGCCACTGAAAGCGTAGCGGCATTACCAGTATTCAGCTCGCATTGTCGCTAAACTATTCATAATTTTTTATTTTTTCCCCTTATTTGACATGATAACCATAAACCTAAATCCTATTCATATAATTCATTATAGAGTATCTAAAGCACGCGAAGTGTTATCACCAACACGCTAATGATTATAAAGTATGCGCCGAACAATACTACACTAATTATGAAAAACTTAAGGACAAGCCTGACGAAGAGTATGAAATACAAATTAAAAACTGGTGCTGGTATGCAAATAATGTTTTATGTGATTTTTATTTACTTGTTTATCAAATTATTTTATTTATTTAACAAATTGAAACTTTTTCTAATTTTTCTGATTTAATCCTCACTATAGTTAATTATAGTTAATTGGTCTAATATGCAGTGCAAATAATGATGAATGTTATAAATTATAATGATATAGTCTAATTTAAAAAATTTTATGAAATCGCTTAAGAATATTTTAATGATTATTATACCAAACTTAAAGAAAGTTTATATAATTTCTTTGATGTTTATAGCTGTCTTAGCTGCGCTAAATTTCACTACTTGTGAGCTTAGCTTATTTTTCAGCCCCCAAAGCCCTACTGTATTTAAAATGTGAAATTATATTGAGAAATTCAAACAATTTGGTGCTTAAATAAAGATTTGTTTGTACTTTTTGCGAAAAGATATAACATTGAGTAAACACAGAATATGATTTTACAAGACAAATAATCCAAAATGTCAGCTACATTTCTAAACCATTTTCTGCGAAGTTGTTCCAAGAATTTTTTTTTTGAAACTCAATTAGATTAATCTAGATTTTTACAAGATATAAGATTTAATACATTTTGTGTTAGAACATGCGGTGAATTCATTCTTTTAAAATAAATTTAAATTGCATTTTTTAAGTTTAAAAATTGTAACCACTGGAACCGTAGCGCTTTTAATATATTATACATAAACGATATTTTTCAAATTTATTAAACTAAAATTTGTTCTTCAGTTTTTCTTCCATAAATACCAATATCCATGACTTTTACTTATTACGTAAGTAGAAATATTTAGCTCATTTTCACATAGAAAAGTCGAGCTTATGGGTTTGGCCATGTCTGTCTGTCCGTATGTTCGCTGTCTTATATTATGGGATTTCACCTATTTATTATATTAATAAAGGGATTAGGCATTTTGCCATCTTAGCTTAACAACTGATATTTTTGTGACCTAAGTATGGCTATGAAAAAGTGAGCTCTCTATGAATGTGTCGTTCTTGTTTTTAATAGTATTGGATTTCGTATTGATTTAAAAATGTTTTTTTCTGCCCACCTTTTTATAAAAAAGTTGACATGGATTTGTCCGTGTACTCAGTCTGTCCGTGGATTCCCAGATTTATAATAATAAAGGGATTTCACGGATTTCTTATCATAGTAAATGGGTTTTGGCATCCTGACATTATAGTCTAAAATCTAACATATTTACAACAAATGTATGCATCAACCTAAGAAAAAAGTGATCCCTCTATGAATGTCGTTCTTGTTTCATTTTTACTCTTTCTGATTTAACCATAGAATCCAAAGAATTCTAGCTGTTAACTTATAAAAATAAGTGTTACCAAAAATACCAAAAATGGTTTTATACATCGAAAGCATCGAAATAACTTATCAAACACAAAATCAAAAAAACATCAAAATACTGATTTAGTGTTTCCAATGCAATCATTCACATTTGAGGTTTTATTCTTTTTTTTATATAACAACAACTTTTACCAGTATATTCTATACAACGTTTGTATACGAGTTATAAACAGTGCTACAAGATTAACTAAAACTGATACTTTGTTTATTTGACAGACAGGATTATAAATGATATAAATAGTATTTTTTATAAATTTGTAAATATACCGTATACTCATTAATTTTTTAAAAATTCATAAATTTATTACTATTTACTATAAAAATTATAATAGTATTTTAAATTGTTTTATTAATTGATAATGAATTTTAAAGAATATTTGATAATTTTGCGTATAACTAACAACACAACACAACGTTAATTTCATTTCAGTAACTTTGACAGTCATCGGAAATGTACTCACGATACTGTATACGGAAAATGTGGAAAAGGTAAACATTTTGTCGCTAACATAATATTTATACATAAGCAAAATAATAATTGTGGAGCTGACAGCTAGAGATGCATGCTTTATCCCATTAACATTTAGCTTTAATGATTAACCGGTTAAACTCGTTAATGTAGCTCTTTCGTGTATCTTGAGTTTAGTTAAAGTTTTAAGTCCCAGTTATTATTTTTTGTTTCGGAAAAACAAAGTGGTTAAACATTTTCATCTTATTCTTCATAATTTTTGAAAATAATTGGAATAAACTATTAAATTTATTCTTTTAAATAGATATAATAATTTGAGGGAATTGTAATTAGAGTTTAGACTTTAACAACATTTGAGTTAAATACAGGAGACTTTACACAAATTTAAAACATATACTGTATTTATGTATTTCAGAACCAAATTACAGATACAGAATCGTGCTGAACCAAAATACATTCAATCTGGGCTTAAGTTCTTGAAGAGCAGTGCTAAATTAAAATTTTTAAAATATCACGAATTAAATATTTTTGCATAATATTGATTCGATCTTTTTATTTATTTATGGTGTAAACATAAATTGACGGATATTTTATTAAAAATCTAGTTTATGTTGTACATCAAAGCCTTAAAACTAAAATTTTTAATATAGTTTTTAGTTATTGATATGAAATCAAAGCAATACAATCAAATGAACGTTATTTTTATATTAACAACGTTTATTGTATTCGGACAATAAGAAATTTTTTTTAAATACTTAGTGAAAACTATTCAAAAAGAAGCAAACAATACGGGTGTCATAAAAATAACCATAGCTTCCACTTTGTAATAATTTTATTTGTAAGAAATTTTTATATATGGGTTTTTTATTAAATTGAATTCAATAAATAATACTAACGATTTAATCAATTTTTTTTGTTTTGGTACAGAGGCAGCAAATTTGGCTGAAAATATAGTGATAACAGCGGGTGGCATTCTAGTTGATGTTCACTGCAAAAATTATACCAATAATTCTCCGCAATGCTATTCCGTAATACATAGTTCTTCGTCATCCAAGCGTGTGATATTACCGTTCGTTTATATCATGTGTATTTCATTGGGGTTAATGTCACGCAATAGACTGTAGAGAGAGAAAGAGAGAAAAGCGATTCCTTGATTATTGTTATTTCAGAGCACAATGTGATTAGAATGGGTGAACAATTTAACAAGTACTCAAACAAAATCGCATTCATTTACTCGTATATCACATTTTATAGCAACACTCATTCAATATTATAGTTTATTAGTGAAAATTATATTTTAATTTTCTATTGAATGCCATTTCTAATGGTAAAAACATTTTCGCATCGATTTTGACTACATTTAAATGTTAACGTAAAATTGTAACAAATAATCTATTACTTTAATTGGTTGTTGTAAGACATGGTGATTGATCTTGTTGTGGATATTTTAAGAATTTTGATGCCATTATTCGATAAAAGCGATTTAGTTGTCATATATTTTACTGATTATGCTATATTCTAAGTGGTAAACTATAAACTTATTTATTTATTCTGTATTACTTGTTGGAACAGAATATTTTCGGGAAATATAAACGTTACACCACTACTACTCTATACTATACCGACTACTCGTTCCATACTCTATTCGATAAAATGTGTGCACACAATACGCTACATTGTTCAATGAAAATGAATAACTTATATATTCAGCTTCTTTTTTAAATTGAATTGAAAATGTGCCTCAAGAGCTTTGATGATACAGAGAACGTAAACACGAGTTAAAGTGTATGTGTGTGTGTGTTATGTGTTGAGTACTTTCCTCATCATCGCATACACAACTGACATAAATCGCTAACATTGCCAATGCATATCAAACTGAACATAAAATGTGAATCAAATATTTTAATTACATGCACACTGCATAATGAATCTTAAATGGATTTTAAGGCAACTCTACAAAAATGTTGAATTATTCAATTTATTTGGTTAAACTACTGTACGCGCATCTCTTATCTCCCAGTAATCAAGCGTATCGTTTAAGTAATGGTTTTAATGGCTTTTAATCATTACCTGTATTTTTATTTTTAATATATTATTCGCAAAAATTTAATAATTCACTTAATCTATTAATTTTTTATGTGATGTTCTTTGTTTTACCGCATTATATTAATCTGACTGTTAAAATATTACTCAATTTATTCAAATTAAAATTTATATATATTTTGATAAAAATTTATAAATTCCTGTTCTTAAGCTATTGGTATGGCATTATTCGTGGCCACATTTCTGATTAACATCTAATTGATTTATAACTGTTAATATAATATTCATTTATTTTCGTTTTGAGAAATTCGATACAACTAAACCCTAAACCAAACAAAACTCAAACAAAACCCGCCCAAAACTGATTGTTAAATGCATTATCGTTTCATACCATCAATTGACATGATTTTTATTTGAATTGTTAATAAACGTATGATACTGCTTTCAAACCGTAAATTTTCAATTGAAATAAGCTTGTATGTGAATCGGGTTTATAATGGGAACGCGTATATTAATTACTAATGCTTGAAATTTAATGCATAATATAATTCGATCGATAATTCATTTCGAAAACGCTAAACCCTTTAAAATTTAGCGTTATTAGCGACCATTACTACGTGTAAATTTAGTTTTAATTTTAATTATATGCGTTTATTCGCTTAATAATAACAATTTTCTCGTATCACAATATCCATACTAAATTATAATGTCTAATAAAAATTTATATCTAACGGGCAAACCAGAACAACTGCATATAACACCCATTTTTCAATTTAAATAATGAATGATTTCGATTTTATGAAGTTTTCGGAAGTTAATGTCTACTAGTGGCTTGTGTTCTATAGAAATATATGACATAAAATCGTAATACGGATAAATTTAATCAAAATATGTAGTAAAAAATCGTTTGAAAATTTGTTTACAAAAACGAGTATATATAAATTATATGAAAAATTTAAATGGGTTAAAATTTTTTAATTAAGAATTTTTCCAATTTAAAGAAAAAATTTTAAAAATTAAAACTGTATTTTATTTTACTTTAGTATATAAGAATTAAATATTATAAACTATTAAACGATTTGAATATATTTTCAAAATAAGTTTCTCATTTTTAATTCTTATTGTTTTTAGCGAGTTTTGTGCGTTTTATACGGTGGCCTAAGTTTTAATTGATTTTAATTTTACAATATTTGAACTAAATTTTTTTCTTTATACTGGTTAAGGTGATGTAATGGTTTCATTATTAATATTTCGCTAAAATTAAGTCCATAAGCTATAGTAAAATGGTAGCATAGTTACCACTGTATTCTTCAAAACTTATTTTTAGCTAAATATTTAATGTAAGAGTGTATATCAAATTATAAGACGTTATTAAATCAATTTCGTTTGAAAACATAAGATAAAATATCACTAAAGTGGTTATATTGTTTTGATAATAGTAATAAGCAGGGCGTTCAAGAAAGGAACTAGGAATAAACCCCTTACCTAAATTTCGAAAAGTTGACCACGCTTTCCCAGAATTTTGACAATTTAAGGACAGAAAAAAAACTAAAAATTTTAAAAATAGTCAAAAGTGAAAAATTATGTCCAAAAAACTTTGCAATCATTATATTTGGCTAAACTTTCAAAAAATGTAGCTTAAATCGGATGAGTTTAACCTTTCGATTTTTAAAAAACTACAAAAAACACCCATTTAAGACCATCCCGAGATGCCCTGATAACAATAAATATTTTAAAAATAATTTTATAATATGCATAGCAGAAATTTGAGACTGCTTTTTCTTTACGTATTATGCTTATGCATCTAACACACAACAAAAGGAGGTAGTAAATGCAAATAATTTATATACGTATAATATGTGGAAAATAGATTGTACGACCAGCTATGATAATGCATAATGTTAATCATGATTTTTGTTAAATCTTCATATTATAGTATTTTTAATATGATTTAATTTTATAAGTATAAGTGAATATCGTTCTAAAAACTAATGATTCGTTTGAAACGCAGATCCTTTGAATGACGTCAATATTTTCAGTTAACTACTATATATATATTTGTTTTTATTTTTTTTCCATCATTATTTCTCTTGGTGTCACAAATTGCCCGAGAATTTCCTAATATGCCTGGTATTACATATAAATCTGTTTAATATTTCTATATATCGCCAACACTTTCTATTTTACAGTGATTCTATGCTATTTTACAGATCGCCATTGAAAGATAGTGATTCAAATGAAACTCTATTTATCTGTTTTTTAAGTATTTTCGTAGGATTATTATTCTATAATTCGTAAAATTATTCTCAAATATTTTTAAGTTATTTATTGAAACAAAATTTTTAGTGATAAATATTTTTATTTTAAAAATCATATACTCTGTAAAATTTAATTAAAGCGTTTGTTATCAAAATAAACGCTTAATAGTATAGCTGAAATAATGATTTTTCTTATTGTTGAAAATAGATCTAATAAATTGAATCCAAGGCACTTACATAAAGTGTTTTAAATATAAAAATAACTAAAAAGCGTTTTTTCTTAGAAATAAGTGCAAGGAATTTTTATTATAATTTAAATATGATAAATTATTGTAGACCTAACTTTATTTTAATTTATAGTTAGCCTCATAGAATATTGAACATATTTAAGGCTTTATTGTGTTTGGTAAATTTTGTTGTTTTACAATAAATTGAAACAGAAAACAAAAACTAACATGCGTTTGAATAAAAGTATTATAATACTATAAGTAGCCGATCACTCTTTTGTAGTCAATCACAGTTAATCAGATTTTAGCCGATTTGGATTATTAGCCGAATTTTAAATTTCTATAATAAATAATAATAATAATAATAATAATAACATGGTAAATGAGTAAAGCCCACGTTTGCTATAATGATGTGAGCAAAATTTGTTTTATTTTTAATCTAACACTGTTATACAGTGATGTAGTATAATATCAATGTTTAGCTACAGTCAGCAAGTAATGCATTTTCCGAAATTGTCTCTCGAGCTAATAAAGTCATTTATGGAAATTCCCAGTGTAGTAAAAGATCTCTGCAGACGCACATTGATATAATGAGAAGAGGGCTATTTTTCTGTATTTAATCTGCATTTATTTAGTTAATGGATTTCAGCTAATTCTGTTCTATTTTAGAGAACATTGAATTAATCGAAAAAAATTGTATAAAATTCGAGACTTTTAATTACACTAAATAATTGTATTAAATTTTTTTGCAATAAAGAAGTTGTATGATAAGCGTATAAGCGTATCTCTAAAATTAACGCTAAAACGTTAGCAATTCTTAAATGATGTGGCAATTGAAAATTATTGGCCAATACTTTTATCCAATAATTAGTTAATTTTTGTACTTTTAATTTTTATATCTATCAGTAAACTTAGAAAGGATTTTACGTTTTAAATTGTATATTTTCAATTACGTTGATTACAGCAAATGTATTAATGTAAAAACGGGTGATTCACTCATGAAAAACTGGTACACTTTCTTTTCTGAACGTGTTGTGTGATCTACATTAGTGGTATAAGTGATACACAATAGTACATTACGTCTAATAACGTATAACTTAGGAGATCAACATAATTATTCAGAAGTAGACCTTATACTGATTTATTGACTCAGAGAAACTATTTACAGTATTCTTTTCTAACATTTATTTTTTCCTATCGCAGGTTTTTTATTAGAAAAAAATAACTTAATTTAATAATATAGACTAGTATTGTACTGCGAGATGGAAATGCAGATAAATTACAATTCTGCGTGTGTAACAAATATAATAAATTGCAAATTCTCTATTTTGTTGCCACAGCTCCGACACTGTTGAACATAAATGTGTGGTCACGTATACTGAATCATATATTATGCATTAAAACACAAAAAAATGGTACGATTTGTTACTATAGTTATATATTTTCAATGGATTATTCTTCTGCTTCACTGCTCGTCATATTACTTATTGTGATAATCATATATATTTTTGCTGTCCACCAAATGCTACTCTAATATTATTATTGCAATAAGTAACTATAAATACATAAAAAAGCAGAATAACGTGAAATTACGACCACTACTGCTAGAATTTTTGCGCTAATCTAATAGTTTATAATACAGTTATTGTAAGTTACTTTATGTTAAAATAATCGTTAGAATTTGCTTGTTTAGTGTCAAGTTTTACGAAAAATTATATTTTATTGCGTTAATTGTGAAAATACTGGCATAGCGTCAAACCGGAAGCTCATGCCATTAGTTTGGACAAAATAAATGACTTGTAATACTGCTTGCATTAGTTCCTTCATTACGTTCGCTCGCTTTATCCATAATAATTTTGCTCGTTTTATCTATTCTTTTCGCGTAAATTCAAAAATAATTAATTGTGATCATCAATTAAAAAAATTGCTTATAGCAATTTTATTTTTAATAGACATAAAATATTTGGGGTTTAAAAATATTAACAGACAATCCGAATTATATCCTATTATCTCTACATATAATACTTACATCTACGTGTTTGCATAAGATGTTAATTTAATAATACAATAATTTATGATTTTTTATTAGCTCACTTTCTTGAAAAGAGAGCGAGCTTATGGATTTGACCATGTCTGTCTGTCCGTCAGTCTGTCTGTCCGTCCGTCTATCTGTCCGTGACGGTGTCCGCACTAACTCGAACACTGAACTTAGCACGTTTTTTATATTAGTTAATTTTGAGATGTTAGAAAACTGTAGACTAAATATTAATTAAATTAATTATTAAATAAACTTATTAGCTTATATTAAAGTAAAATGAAAGTGAGCTCTCTATGAATGTGTCGTTCTTGTTTTTTAGTTTTAATTGAATAAAATATTTTAAAACTGAGCTCTCTATGAATATGTGTGATAGTTCTTGTTTAATTACTTTTCATTCCTCTAAACTTTTAGACAAGCTATAAATAATGCGGTCAAACAACGCATACGGAATCGTTGATTAAACAAGATTTACTGCCACTACATTGGTTATATAAATAATCATTAATTATTCTAATAAAAATCGAAAATATAGTAATAATCTACAGTTGTATTATTCTGTAAAGATTATACCGAACATAAGTTTTATTCATATACTTTTTCGTTTCTTTAGTCTATGAAAGCAAAAGCTTGTTAAAGAATTCGCTTTTTTCAATACCGTTTCAATACCAAAAGTTGATTTAGTTATTTATAAATAACGTATAAAATATTCAAGTAATATGGTATCAAAAATTCATGACAAAAATTTGGAATGTTTTATATTTGCATCATATCTATATACTACACTTTGCTTCACTTAAAACTCTTATACTTATCATATTTTGGTTATTTGGCATTTATAAGTTTTACATATACCACGAATATTGTACATTGCATATTGACATCGATATAGTTAAGGAAACAGTGTTCGTAAAGTTTAATATACGGCTCTGTTACTGTATATAAGCGTTAATATTGTATTGAGTATGCACTACCATATAGTCAAATATTAATATGGTTATCGAAATAAACAGAATAAAAAACTAAATATATTTTCTACTACATTAAACTATGCCGTAACGTTTATTTTTTGGATAAATGATGACATCCAATATAATCTGGAATTGTTTTTTTGTACGCTATTCGTAGAATAACGTTTCAAAATCACGTTTTGTTCATGTAATTTGAGTTTTAGTCAATTTTTCTTTATTATATTCAGTTTGATAATCATATAAAAATTTATTTAAAATTTAATTTACTATTTAATACACTTGGGTTTAAATGTTGCAAAAAATAAAACAAAAAAAATCGATTATTGTTTATGAAAAGTGATATGGATTTCCTAGAAAATCCCCAATTTTTTCTTTGATCGCATAACCGGAAGATTTATATGATAATTTCAATTAAATATAACTAATTAATTGCATGTTTAATTTTCCTGTTTTTTTTGTTGTTTTGGCGGTTTAGTAAAATAATTACGGATATGTACATAAAAGTTCCAGTATACGCTATTTTTCGCAAAGATATTTGTATATTATAATAATAAACTTAAAATTCAATACAAATTGTAATAATTCTAAGAAAATATGGTGGTTTCAAGATTTTTAATTATAATTTAGTAAAAGATAATATTGTTTTTCTGAATCTAATTTTGTGATGTTTCTTAGTATCCAATTCTAATCTTTTTTAAATAGCTTAATTTTTTTAAATCAAAAAATAATTTTTTTCTGGAACTATTCCTACTTTTGATATATTTTTGTCCCTTATTGGCATCCTATTTTAACCACTTTTTAGTCCATTAAATCCCATTCCATAATCTTGAGTTGGGCTCTCGAATTAGTAACTGCTTTCAACGTTCATTTTACTACATTGTAATAGATCATAATTTTGCCCAATATAAATATCCCTTTAATTTTGAAAATTAATCCGTTTTAAGTTTTACCGGACGCGTATCCTTCATCTAATAAAATATAAATTAAGTGTATTTACTTTTTTAGCTCACTTTATACAGTATTTGACCATGTCTATCAGACACTGCATATGTATTTTATACTTGTATTCCGCATAGCACTATACGCGTAACGGTCACAGATTAACGTGGATACCGTCAAACCCATCTGCCATCTTTGTTCTCGTGCATCTGTAATATACACACATACATGTTTTCACACTTATGTATGTGTAATACACGAATATGAGGTAACTCCGACTAAAGGATGAGACAGAGTGCAACCGCATATGTCATTGCTGACAGGTTAAAGTAACCGTACGCGTTAACCCACTACACCAAAGAGGGTCACTCATGTCTATCTGCAGAATTTTTATATTATTAAAAAGATTCTACAGATTTTTTTATATAAATAAAGGGATTTTACATTCTTCCATATAATTGTTATATATTGAGGAAAATAATGCCGCAGGTTTCTAGTAATGTAAAACTTCAGAGTTAAATAAATAAATATATCCATTTCGATTGTCCGAATTTCTTTAATAAAATATTCATTTATTGTTTAAACTTACATCGCAACAAAATGAGTTTAAAATCACTATAAAATTTAAATTCACGGATCTGATGATGTGATTGAGAGCCATCACGAAATATTATCCTTTATTCAAAAGGATTTAAACAATTGTCCAGTAAGTGAAAATATTTTATTAAATAAATAAATTCTTTTAAACATTGAAAAGTTTAATAGGTTTTAAATAATTTAATGACTTAACGTAATCTTTTCGTGCATAAAGAGCTGAGCCAACCATAACAATATTTTAATCTTTGTTAGATTTAACCCATTGCTAACACAATATTTAACGTATTGATCTTAAAATTAATTTTATTATTAAAATTAAAGTTTATTAATTAGTCTATATATAAACTGAAGTTAAAAATATTATTGTGTTTTTTAAAGTAAATAAATTAATTGGGAGATTATGGGTGTTTGAACTTTGTTGTCAGGATAAAGAAAACTAAGAACTTTCTGCTGATTTTAATCCAAACAAGAATGAACATTCATATCGATCTCACTTTGAAAATTAAGTGTAGTTTGATCACTCTATTAATACTTCTTAAGTTAAAATCTTAAACACATGAGTAATGTTAAAACCAAAAATTAACATCAAGATCGTGATTTGTGTTTAATTAAAAATCAAAGTTAAAATCTTATCTTAACGGCTTAAGTCGACTGATGACGGAAACAACAAGCCTATATACAGTATTACATTTCAAAGTGAGCTTTGAATATTCAATGAAGTTAACATTTTTTTATTACTCCAGCTTATATTGAAAGGATGCGTTTTTCATCTAAAATTATTAGTTTTAATGCATACACAACGAGTGACATTTAGTTTTGTTAAAATCTCGAATTTTTGAAGTACTTATTTAAATTAGTTTAAACTAAATGCTCAATCATTAATCGCAATACTTAAATATACTATTATATTTCCATATTTCATTATATTTATTAAAATTCATCATCAAAAATTTTAAATCAATTCTTTCATTTAACTCTATAATTTTAATATACAAGTTTGAAAAAATGTATGTTCCTAATGAACCGAATTACGTTTTCCTTCCATGCAAAGTGTATTAAAGCTTCGTTTACAATAACTATATACCATATTTAAACTAATTAGCAATATTAAAAACTAACTATCGATCATTTAAGGAATTAGTCATTATTATGAAAATGGCATTAAAGTATATAAACCAAAAGTTTTCAAATATCCATACAAACATGCAAACTAAAAACGTTTTTCATAAATGTTGTACAGTAATGATCAACCATTATTTCTATTATCATTTCTATTTTTATATATAATCACAAAATTTAGCAAAATTGTGCGATAATTTTATTTTAATAACAGTGAGATAAGTGTTTGAACATTTTTGTATCAAAAAAATTAAAATTATTTTATTTAAAGTGACATCAAAAATCCACACTAAAGTATGTGTCATTCATAGACTTATAGACTTATAAGTAGCTAAGTATTAAAAATTATATTGAATCAAAATTTATTCTAGTTAACATGAATTAGATAACAAAACACAGTTTATTCAAAAATACCAAAAATAACTTGTATTTGAATGTGAAGAGTTGTGTAGATTTAGCCAGTTATTTGTCACGCTCTAATTTAAATCTATGTAAAATAGTTAATTAAATGCATTTATAATTATGGTTTATTAATACCGGTATCAAAACGTTTAAAAAAACAATAAGAATATAAAATTGGTTTCATGACAAAACACAATTAACTACAAGTTAAACATATATTTCATTAGCGTTTTTATTAGCGTATCTAAACCACTCTGATAAACAATTTTCATTTTTTAAAATTTGTTTTGCATCGCGAAACTGCTATAAAAATTTTATTATAAAGCGTCTCGTTTATTATAAATTTTTAAAAGAATTCCGAATATAAAATTGTAAACTTAATTAAAATTTAAATGAAAAATTTTGCATAGTTTTGAGAATTTATAATTAAAAATATTTTTTGTTAAAAACAATTAGTTATCTTAAATGTTTTATAATTCAATGGTTACGCTACATAACTTCAGTATCAGCAAAAAATATGAATCATAGTAGACATTTGAAGCTTAAATATGATCGCAAAACATTTTTTACGAATTCAAACAACGCTCGAGATTCCGTCCATTGGTATCATTCTTCAATTGACACGCGTAATAAACGAACAAAAAAATTAGGGAAAAATGATGATAAGATCGTAAATATTCTGATAACAAAACGGACACTTATTGGATAATTTGTTAGCCACACGAATGGCGCATTGAACGCAAAAGTATTTGTGACCACATTTATAATAGGCTGCGTTGGCTTTGTTTGCGAAGCAATGAATACATTGAAACGAATGCGACTCGAAATTAGTTTGCAATTGATTGAACGTTGCGTTTGCTTTGCGCACCAATTTAATGGCTCCAATACGACCGACGATATTGAAAAATGGCCATAAATTGTGGTTTAACCTATTTGTGCGAAACAGTGTTGTACTGAATTGGTTGCTATTAATAGCGAAACGAACGCAACCGTTACTGTCGATCATAAACGACAGCTCATCCCATAAACAGCTGTAATCACAAAACTGGTCCACAAGAGCCCAATACTCGCCTCTTCGATAAATAAACTGTTGAGCGTTGTTTGGCAGATCAGCTAACGATAGGTTGCGTGGATCCATATTCGTTACACCGAATATAAAACTTGTCAAACATTCATTGCGATTACTCGCCATTTCGTGCAATGAACTAATTTTTATAGTTATTATTTCGCCAATGTTTACCGAAGTACACAAAAATGCGTACGCATTTGTATTGGCATGCGATACTGTTTTAGCTGATTCTATGGATTGTACGCGCGATGCTTCTGTCATGTCTTCGTTCAGTACTATATCCGATCCGTGTAATACATGGAATTTAAGCGAAATAATTCTATACAATGATGATGATTGTGATGGCGGTAATTGTATCGGTGTTGAACTGTAACTGTTGCGCGATCGTAATGAAGAGTATGAAATATTTGCGGTGTCATTATGATAACGGTTTTGAGAGCAAAAAGCGCTATAATTATGGTTTGAGATAACACTATGATCTCCGTAATCAAAACTTTTCATACTGTGGTCTAATGGATGCAAACTATCAGTTGAATGGTTATTATTAGTGCCACTCGAATATGAATTTTGTTCATTAAATGACATTTTTTCGATTACAAATATTTAATAGTAAATGAGTTTTTTAATTTAATCAAAAATAAATTAACTGAATTGTTAAACTAGCTTTGTCTGTCATCAGAAAACTAATTTTTGTCTCATTTACAGTTTATTTTTTCAAAACTGTAACAGACATTAGTCTATTTTGTCTGTAATATTACATACTGTACGCTTATATTATGTTAAGTAATAAGCATTTGTTACTACAGTTTATTTCATAAATTATAAGTATACTGTATAATTAATAAGTGAACCCAAATTACATAATTTGGAACTATTTTAGCATCCTTTTACAATTACTATTTTTTGCTTTTTTAACGAAAAAAAGCTATTTTGCAAAATTTAAATTCTAATTTCCTCCAAAATAAAATTTGTTGTTTAAATCTAATAAGTTTTTACTATCCTTTTCATAAAATCTGCTGAATTATTATCAAACAAGAACGACACATAGAGCTCACTTTTTCGTTAGAGCAAAGCAAACTTTTGACAAAAATATACTCGTTTTTAAACAAAGATTGCAAATGTTTCATTAATAAGTAGAGAGTCAAAATTATAGCATTTATAGCATATTTTTTATAGCATTTTTTTATCTGACTTTTTAGACAGATATATGGATTTGGGATTTTCTCCGTCTGTCCGTCCGTCCGTCCGCACTCTTACTCTAATTAAGGGATTTTAATCTTTACTTTAATAAAGGAATTTCACCATTTTCTTATTCTAATAAAGGGATGTTACCAGTTTCTTATTCTAATTAAGGGATTTTACCAATTTCTTATTCTATTAAAGGACTTTTAAGCTAAATCTTATTCTAATTAAGGGATTTTAAGCGATTTCTTATTCTAATAAAGGGATTTCCATGTTAATATGGCCAAAAAATTGGCAAATAAGGCATAAAAATGTTCAAAAAAGGCCACAAAATGGGTCAAAAATTGCGAAAAATAGGCAAACAATAGATAAAAATTGGAAAAATAAGGCAAAAATTACCAAAATAAGTCTAAAATTGGGAACGAGATCTCCCGTTTTTTTTTATAAAAACAGTCTTAAAAATGTCAAAAATAGACAAAATTGGTTAACATCTGAACGGGATATTCCGTTTTTATAGTAAAAAATTGGACAAAAATGATAAAAATCGGGTAAAATAGCTTAAAATCAGAACGGGATATCCCGTTTTTATAGTAGCATTTTCGACCAAAATGATAAAAATTGGGTAAAAATAGCCAAAAAATCGATCGGGATATTCCGTTTTCATTGTAATTACAAAGACTATAATTTTAAAAATAATTGATTATTGGCTTGTTTTATGTAAAAATCTGAAACTATAAGTAAAAATTCAATTTTTTGAAAATAAAATAAACTAATGGGAGCGAGCAAACGGAGAGAGCGAGCGACCATATACCAACTGAAATTAACTTTACAAAGTCAGATATTATGACCGTATCGATCTTGTTTATAAATAACATTAATAAATGACCAAAGTAGCACTTAAAAATAGCATTTAGATTTTTTTTAAAAAATTACTTTAAGGTTAAAGTATAATGTCTTTTTCTTAATATTAACATTTTCTAAGTTTTTCTTAGTTTATTTTGTTAAGAAATTTTAAAATTTTTGGAAAAATAAGTTGTTAGGAATTTTTGATGGTATTGGGAAAATATTTTAATGAAGGGGTATCTAAAAACTATTCAGATTTAAACCACATTATTTCGGTTTCTGGGAAAATAGCATTTATTAGCATTTATCATCAAAAGTAGCAGTTAATAGCATTTATAAATGGAGCTAAAACAACTCCAAACTATATAATTCGTGAACATATAATAATTATATGCTTATAATTTATGAAATAAAAAAGTAGCAAATGCTATCTTTTTGACTCTCTATTAATAAGTTATTCAAAACTACTTTATTATTTTGTGGTGTATGCATTAGTTGCAGTATGGTCGGTATAGACGAACCACCACAATTAGTTTAGTATTGGAATAAAACTGAAGAATTGAAAGAAACGTTTCCATTTTGTTTTGCTTTTTTTAAATTTTGATTGCATTTTAAATTGCTTTTTCTCGTCCTATATTTTAAAAACTCCACTGTATTTTCATAATTCTTTCATTAAAAATTAGTTTTTTTAAAATATTAAAGTTTAAAAATATTGTAAATGTAAATATTACTTTTATGATATCCATAGCAAACTGTTCATAATACTTTTGATTTAAGTTTATTATTTAGCTCATTAGTAAATACGTAGTATATTCAATTTATTATTCGATAATAGTTGGGCATTGCTATTACAATAAAAGTTTAAATTTATATTCATTAAATTAATTACTGAATTTAAGTTTTTTTTCAACTCTGTATAATTTAAATAAAAATGAAAGTAATTCTTTTGGTCATATTTTTAAATTTTCGTTATTTCTGATTTATAAACAGCTATTTAAAATATTTTTGCATTATAATTACAGTGATTTAAGTTTATTTTTAAAAGGTCTGACACACTGCCACACGAAGTTATCAAAAATATAATGAAATTTCTCATTATGCCATAAAAAACATATAACTTTCGATTCTGATCTACATTTGCATCTTTTATTAATTATTTATTTAGTTTTTTTCGATTGGTATTATTTTTATATCGATTATATTTTATTATTCCTTTCTTTCATAATTGAGTATATTTAATTAAAAAAGTTTAAAAAAATTATCAATTTGCATAATAATTTTATGATGTTTATAGCAAATTTTTGCTTAAATATATGAATTTTAACTGTCATTCATATATTTATATGAATATTGTATAATTAATTGCCATTGGTAATCCTTTAAGTGTGTTGTACGCTAACTCATAGTTTACGCGTTACACAAAGCAACTATAACATTCATCATAACATTTTTATGTTCTTTTACTATTAATAATACTTTCAGTTTTTATTTTTCATACTTTTGTATTGGGTTTTGATCCAAAATAGTTTAATCGTAATTATATCTGTTATCGAACGGTCGCAGACTAAATTTGTAACAAAATTACTTTTAAATATATAATTCAATTTTAATTGATTTAATTAATTATACTGTTTAGAATTTATAGATTTATGTTCCCTTTAATTAGGAAAACAAAAATAATTTTTTCTGTATTCTTATTTTAATTTTTTAAGCTTGTTACTTTAAAATCTACGAGTGTGAAGAACCCGCTTCGCGGGAATTTAAAAAATTTTCGTTTTAAATCGCGTATAATAATTAAATAATCTGTTTATTGCTTTATTAGCACGAAAAACGATATGTATTGTTGAACTTTATATCATTTTTTGTTATATTGTTATATTTTAAGCTCATAAGTTTAAAATTTTTACAATTGTTGTGTAATTTAAATGAAGATAGTTTAAATTTGTATTGTAGGAGACCGTGACACACACACACACACACGCACACAGAGAGAGAGAGAGAGAGAGAGAGAGAGAGAGAGAGAGAAGAAAAAGTATATTTTTTTTTAAATAATAATTGTCGCTTTTCTATTTTGGGCTCCAAACAAAAAGTTTAGACAATTTAAGAAAACCTAGTTAGAAACCCGCTTCGCCTGAAAATAACATTTTTATGCTCGTATAACGAATTATATTGTTTATAAAACCTATCTTTTATTTTATTATTGCAATTAACACTATTTTCTCGTGCAATACAACAATGTTATTTAATAGTTTATATTTTTTCTTTTTTATAGATAATGTCCTAACATTTATAAAATTAGCTTTTTTAATATTGTAGGAGAACGTGACAGAGCGAGCGAGCAAGAGAGAGAGAGAGAGAGAGAGAGAGAGAGAGAGAAATAGATCATTATTTTAGTATATAACTAGTTAAGAACCCGATTCGTGGGGAAAAAACTTAATTATGCCTGTTTATATTATTGATATTCTCGTTTAAATATCTTTAATTTCTGTTATTTTGTTTTATTATTGCATTTCACACTTAACCATTTTCTCGCAATACAACAATAGGTTAAAAATTTTTGTAATTGTTAGGTAATGTTCGTAAAATTGACTTATTAATATATTGTAGGAGAACGTGACATACAGAGAGAGATAGGGAGAGGGAGAGAGATCATATATTTAATAATATAGATACAGAAATACATTAATAGCGCTTTAATGTTTCCTTTAAACGGTGAGAATTAGTGATGATGAAGGCTCGGGTTCCAGAAGCTTCAGCTAGAACCTGAGCTTCAACTTTACTTTCATTCTTAGAAATTTAATTAACGTTATTGCTATTAATTTAACGCATAAAAATGCCGTTGGTTATTAATAAAAACATACTAATACTAAACTGTAAATGATCTTATTAATTGATTTTAAAAATTGCATAATTTTATGCTGCTTTTAAGTTTGGTACTCGATGTAACGAAGAAACTTTTGATTTTTCAAGTTTTGAATTTTCGTTTTAAAGGAGACAAAACTTTCTAGCAAGCTTTAAATGTTCTATAATTTATTAAATATTATGAATTTTAATTTTAATAATAAACACTAACAAATTTGAGCAAAATTGTACAAATTTTTACGTAAACAAGAACTAACTTATCAGTAGAGTTAAATATTATGAATATTTCTATCGTAACAGTATGCAAATTCCAATGTTTCATAAATTACTAGAGAAGAGATAACTAGGCAAAATATTACACAGATCACTTAGTTACAGGTTAATGAATATGAATTCTCCGCAACTTTCTCATGGAAATCTTAGCGACGAAATGAATCACATAAACTTGCCTTTAATTGTGAGAAAATATCTAAGGAAAACTACTTAATTTTTTCCAAGTCCACATAGAGTGCCGGAAACCAATAATCGCATGACTGGTGACATATCATTCCTCTACAGTGACATCGAAGAAGTTGTCATCGAGTCTCAG
Organism: Phthiracarus laevigatus; assembly: GCA_034700185.1. Taxonomy (NCBI): domain Eukaryota; kingdom Metazoa; phylum Arthropoda; class Arachnida; order Sarcoptiformes; family Phthiracaridae; genus Phthiracarus; species Phthiracarus laevigatus. The sequence continues at coordinate 32,616 of JAQIXJ010000455.1, forward strand.
TCTAACTTGTATTTGAAGCATAGTCAGGCGAACTCCTTTTCGACGGTTACGACGACGATCTACTCTATATCGCCAAAGTGATAGGTATGCATCAAGAGTGTGCGCCACAGTTGGTTAAGTTTAGCTGGTTTAACGCCCGAAATGGCACCGCAACGGATGGCATCACGAAATGAATACCGGACTGTTAGATGCGAGCAAGTTTGGGTCATTTGTGTCGTGGAACTGTTATAATAAGCTCTATATATGGCGTAATAGATGTAACGAAATTAACGACACATTTGGAAGGGATTTACAGACGCCATACTTCCCCAGAAGAAAATCGATTAAGCTGTTTGCTGGCGATATGTGTCGCTCAATTAAACTTAATTTTGCTTAAGAAGTCGAATAAAAAGGACTATTATTACGTAGATATGCGTCGGACGCCTATATGTTTAATTATAATTTGATCGAAAATAAGTGTCACTGCAGCGAAATGAAAGGGTTGGTTAGATTTTAGATGTTTGAAATTTTATCAATTTGTGCTTTACGGAAATAGATGTCCAATATTATCGCGAATATAGCAAAATGTTCTTTTGTCGCTCTTGTTGCTCTATCATTACCTCATTTCATTTTCGCGGATGACTCTTACTGCAAAGCGGTGATCGGACTAAACCCGGATATCGATAAACATCAATTTTATATGGACATCGAGCCATCACTGGGTATCCCGATCCGAACTGCAGGTCGTCTGCAGCTCAATATAATGTTTCAACGCAACGAAAACCTATTTTACAGCTCAAATTTAACTCTGAAAGAAATTTATTATCCGCAGTTTTGGACTGATTCTGCGAAATATTTTAGGAGAAAAAGTTACTTGAAACACAACGTTTATAATCGTTTCCTTATTTTAGATCGCAATCGTAGACGATGACACTGTCACCGAAATATCAATAAGCATCAACTTTTTGCCCTTTGTTATACCAATAGCCGCATTCATTTGCTTATTAATTGGATGTATTTTATTGAATATCGCATTACTTAAAGCAATTCGAGTGAATAGACTGCTAGAATATGTGAGATATAAAAACTAATTGAATGTATTGATGCGAATACAAGATCTCAAATCAATAGAAGCCCATTTAAGCATAACTACTTTACCTTCACTTTTCACAAATGTTCACAAATTTTAGTATGCGTTTATACTGTTTTTGTTGATTACAGGCAATACGTAATGTTTTTTAAGCGATTAAAAGCCGAACCTATTGAATAAGTACATACCGGTGTCCAATGGCAATAGTACAGTAGATAGTACTTGTATGGCTCTGCGCCTCTCATGGTGTATGGCTCTGCGCTGCATGAGTCTTCATTTAAATCTCTTAATAAATCGGATTCACCCATTTCGTCAATTTCAAAACATAAACGTTTTGGA
>JAQIXJ010000456.1:0-33996 GCA_034700185.1 Phthiracarus laevigatus
TTGCTTAAGATGGATGATCGGGTCGGGTTCGGGTCGGGTACCCGCCAAGTTTGTCGGGTCGGGCCGGGTTCGGGTTCGAACCTGTCGGGTACGGGTCGGGTCGGGTTGAAACCTATCGGGTACGGGTCGGGTCGGTTTCCGAAATTGCTTCCGATTTACTAGTCTAATATAAAGTTCTTTTTCTGTCATTGCTTAAATTTTATGTTTTTATAAAGTAATAATTTCACACTGCAATAAGAAAATATTCGCAGATGCGAATTTTGGAATACCAAATCATCAAATTGTATAAAAAATTATTTTAAAAATTTTTCTAAATTTTATAACTACAATTTCGTAAAAAGACATTTTTAATCAATAAACGTTTAATTGAAATTCATGGAAAATTATTAAACATATTTAAATGATTATATTAAATAAGTATTTAATAATTGCCAGCATAATAATGATTTGTGTACTAGCATTGACTTGAAATAAAGCAAAATAAAATGAAAGATAGTTCTTGAAGATTATTATTTAATTATTATAAACTATTAAAAATAATTTCTCTAATAACGTTCCGTTGCAATGACTTTATATTGATTCTGTTTTGATACTGTGTTAATTATAATTCAAATCAGTATTCCTTGTCAATAATTTGTTAATGTAATAATTGTTATACGTATGCAAACAATTAAATATTAATAGCAAATGATAATTAAATAAAAAGTAAAATATTATATAAATAATTAAAGCACGGAATTTTATATAAATAAATTTATTTGCACAAAATGTATGGAAATTGTCCGCAAACTTGTCTAAGAAATTGTCTGCGAGTAATAGTCATTAAAATTAGTTATTTTACAGAATTTATTAATCATTTTAAACATTATTTTAGGTTTAAAAATATAAAATATTTTAAAGTTATTATTTTCATCCATTTTAAAAATTGTCATTTGAACTAAATTATACATTGAGTTTCCACGATTTCCAGACAAACATTAATTTCCATTAATTTTGGCGATAAATACTGTAGTACCACAACAATTCATCATATAATATTATAGGTGAAAGTAGTTATTAAATCTGATTAACAAATTAAAATATTAATAAATATTTTAACTGCTTTTGTTTATTATTATTTTCAATAATTAGTTAGAGTCGCCAATATTTTTCGTATGTATATAATAAATAGAGTCAAAATTATAGCATTTATAGCATATAAAAATAGTGCAATGAATAGCATTAATAAATGACCAAAATAGCACTTAAAAATAGCATTTATATTTTTTTAAAAATTACTTTCAGTTTAAAGTATAATGTCTTTTTCTTAATATTAACATTTTCTACATTTTTCTTACTTTAATTTGTCAAGAAATTTAAAAATTTTTTGAAAAATAAGTTGTTAGGAATTTTTGATGGTATTGGGAAAATATTTTAATGAAGGGGTATCAAAAACTATTCAGATTTAAACCACATCATTTCGATTTCGGGGTAAATTGCATTTATTATAGTTTATAGCTTTTATGACATTTATTATTAAAAGTAGCAGTTAAATAGCATTTATAAATTATGCTAAAACAACTCAAAACTATGTAATTCGTGCACATACTGTATAACAATTATATGCAAATAAATTTTGAAATAAAAAGTAGCAAATGCTATCTTTTTGACTCTCTAATAATGTTTATTAACGAATGTTAGTTATTTATTTGTTTTTAGGAAAAATTCGAGTTTATTAAAAACGAACTAAAAGGCTCGCAAATCGATGAATACAAGCAATCGTTGTCGTACGACGAACTGGCGCTGTTTTATAAACGATTTCTCGATAATAACCATAATAAACACATCCGATATAATTTGTAAAATATATTCGAAAAACATTATCTAACTTTAAGATTATTTATCGTTTTAATATTGATGTTTTTCAGTGAATGGTATAAACGCCACTTAAGTCTTTTATGGCCAGCATTTAAAACATTCATAGCGCAATCAAAAAGAAAATTTTCTAAACGATAAGTTTATGTAAATTTTTAATTTAATTAACACGAAAATGAAAATGTTTTTTTTTGTATTATTTATATTATATAATATGTGCGTTAGTAAAAACTGCTGATACCTTTAATTATTTTAAAAGTCTAGCCAATACAAGTTAAATTGATAAAAAACAAAAACCAAATGTGTATCTAAACTAAAAATTGTGATAAATAAAATATGTTTGCAGGAATTCGTAAAACACCGTTATTACAATTATATTCATATTTGTTTTAAGTTGAAGGCCCCGAATATTATACGATTAAATTACCACGAAATATCATGTATGCTAACCACTAACAGTAATAATCGTTCCATCTTTTTTTAAGTGTTTTTCATCTAATTTATAATTCATTTAATTATTGAGACGTGCAAAAGGTATAGATTAAATCGATATTTTAAAAAAATCACTAAAATTTTGAAATGATACGTAAGGAACCAAAAAAAATAATCAAAATAGCATATTATGAACAATATTGAAATTTGTTAATATAAAATTCATTTCAGTCTTAAATTAAATAACTGCACACTCAACAAAATACTCTTGTTTTGTCTACTATTGCTTTGAATAATGAGGTTTGTAAGCAATGTTTTGCGTTGGAAGAATCAAATTTTGCGGCGAAACGGCGTAATCACCAATCATTAAACTGTTGTTTACTGGAAAATTAGCTGCATTGAGAACAGCTACTTGTGGAGTATTAGTGAACAATGATGGGGCGATACCACCACCGATAGAACATTGGGAACTGGTGGGAACCGATTGATTCACTCCTATCCTATTGTGAGGACTCGTACGACTGGTTGCGTTAGGGCTTGGAAGCGATCCTAAATTAATCATTTGCGCGGTGGGATGAACACCAAGTGTCAGTTGACTGGTGTGTTGATGATGTTGCGGTAAACTTGCGGTTTGCAATTGCATGTTATTCAGTTCAATGACTGGATTCACTTGCGGTGCATTGCCATTCATAACCACCACACCATTCATCGCCACATTATTAACTCCAGCCTGAGTTGAGTCAAGCGTTTGCCAGTACTGTTCACTGGGAGACGTTTCGTTACAACCAGGAGGCGGTTGTGGCGGCTGTCCTGTGTATCGGAAATACGGATTCTTCAAATCAAGTGAGTTTGTGGCACGCGTTCCAATGCCTTCCACATAGAGTTCAATATCAACATTATAACTTTGTCTTTTATTCGATGTCAAAACAACACGACCCGACAGCGTCTGTCCTCTTTGAACAAATAATGGAGTATCGATGAGACATCGAACCTGATACCAATGGGTAAGTGGTTGTGTCGGCGATGTCGATAGCCATACAGATTGCTGCGATCCAAAGAATGCCACGTCGAACCAAAACGCTAATCCATGGACTTCGTCTGTTTGGTGCATCACAAATGTTATGGGAATATCGATTCGATGTAAGTCTCGCTCGTGTGATGACGTGAAGTCTACGGAATAGCGATATGATTTAGCTAAACATATCCTAACGTCAAAAGTGTCAACGATTGGCTGAAAAAAATATTCTTTAAGCGCTGCACTTCTCAAACTGCTAAGATCGACGCCATGAAAGTTTTGCTGAAACCAAAAATTGGCTTTAGTTAGCTGTTCGGTGTAGAGCTGCGAATCGGAGAATGGAGCGATGTGTAGATCACCTCTGCTCGGAAACATTTTGCCTGATGGCGATAACCACTTCTTTGCGTGCAAATATGTTTCAAGCATACGTTCGTTGAATAGCATGTAACCCATTGGTTCCGAAATGATTACGTCCACCATTTCTGGAAGAGATATTTCCTCGATTTTTCCCGGTATCACAATAATAGTTTCGTTCAGTTTATTATTATAGACAAGTGTTTCTGCGTGTTTAGCCATAGAACTGGCTTCGACAGCGTATACTTTTCTGGCACCCGCTTGAGCAGCAAAGAACGATAATATACCCGAACCTGCGCCCACATCGAGTACTACTTTGTCCTTGAAATCGTCGATATTTGCCAATATTGCTCTTTGATAGGTCGACGTTCGGATGTAGTCCTGCATCATATTCTGCTGTTGAGACAAATAGCCGTAAAACTGAAAGTACTGCGAAGCCGATGCCTCATCCGTTCGCGAACTGAATACCGATTCTCGTCGACCGAAACGAAAATCATAAACGAATTTATTAAACACAACTATATCGTCGCTATTGTTCAGAAACTCTAATAATGTTGTCTTATTGTTAATATCGGTGATTACAAAACCATTTTTGCCGACACGTGCAGTGTCTGTATCTTTGAATATTTCGATATCACATAAAAAATGTTGCGATGATTTGTCGGAGATATGTCCACATCTCACCAATAAATTATCACTTTCGTCAATAACTTGTACGGCAATTGGATGTCCGAACCGTTTCATAAATGTGACACAATCGTCACTTAATGCGCTAATCATCACCTTTTCAAATATTAATGCCATTTTATCAGTTTTCGTTTTCGTTTTTCGTCTTCAATTTAAAATCCAAACAAAGCCGCAAATCACATGGAATGATATATCAATTGATTGTTTCAATTCAAATATTATAATTTAAAATAATTAAAATTTATTAATAATAAACGCCAGTTTTTTTTGTTCCGATTACTCTTCTGCTAAAAATCTATTATTTATTTAAAATACTTCGGCATTTCGTTAATTAAATTAACGTTAATTTAAATTGAATAATGTTTTTCGTTTTAAAATATTTATAAATTATAAATATTTTTACGCGTTTTAATGTAAAACAAACATGTATTGTATTGTATTCCTATCTCTCAATACTCGCGTTAACAATGAATTCATACAATACAAGTTCATTACAACGTTCGTTTAGAGTGTAATAGTTTTTATCAATTATTTCGATTATTTTATTTTAATCAAATCTAAATTTTTGATTTAAAATATAATTTAATTTTTAATGATTGTTATTTGCATAATTCTAATTTGAATGAATTATAATTAATTGCTTGAAATTATGCATAAATTTATCGAGCATTAACTGTATTTAACGTTTTATTAATGGTTTGAGTTTCTTGAAATATGTTGCGAAAAGCAAATTACGTTAGAGAAATAAAGGAAGCACATAGTTTTGAGTGTCTGTCCGAAAATAAGATTTTAATAATTGTTGCGAAGTTTCTAATTTCCATTCCCTACTAATCAATAAAAAACACAGAATCAATGAATGCGAAAACCCTCTAATTTTAAATGTTAGGTGTTTTGAGTGAATTTTAAAAAATGAATTTAATATGCGTTGCAATCGTTTAACTTGAAAACGTAAAAGTTTTCAACAGCTCTAGCCTAATATTTATATTTTCCCAAAAGCGCAAGCTGTGATTCATTGCAAAATAATTTTCCAATAATAAAGGTGATAGTGATATGGACGCATTAACTAACACTAATGATGCTTAAGTAAAAATGCTAAGTTTAGAATCGCGTCATATTTTCGAGGTTCGAATCTAGAATCGTATGAATCGTATTTGTATGTGTGCGCAATAGCAATAGCGTTTTCACTGCGTTTGAGCGTAATATCGATGACGATTGAGTGTTAGTGTACATACATGTACAGTACAGAGAGTATAGCGTAGTGAGTGTGTGATTGGGATTTGGATTGAGTTGTGTGCATACATACATACATAGATAGCTGAGCATTGCATTACATTGTGCCGGCATTTTGATTTGATCGAAGCATTACTAGGTATCAAGTGATGGCAACTGAAGGCGATCTTAACGTCGATAGTATTATTTCACGTCTTTTAGAAGGTATACGATAATAGCAACCAATCAATTAGTATAACTAATCATATGAATTGTTGATGAAACAGTTCGCGGATGTCGTCCCGGAAAAACAGTACAATTAGCTGAAGCTGAAGTAAGAGGTCTTTGTTTAAAATCAAGAGAAATATTTCTCAGTCAACCCATACTATTGGAACTCGAAGCGCCTCTTAAAATATGCGGTAAGACAGTAGATATTTACAGTAGAAGTTACACTAATCAATGTAAACCACATGAGACATAGAATTTATTTTAATTGTTTGAAAGGCTCAACTCATTAGAAATTATATTAATATTTCGCAGCTCTAAGAGTTTGCCTCATTTTCTGTAACCGATTTAATAAATTTGCATTGCATTGCTTAATGGCAGATATAGATTGGAATTACTTTTTTGAATTAATGCGAAGAAGCATTTATAAATTAGTTGCTACGATACTAGCAATAAATTAGATGTTGATTATGCGGTAGTTTCTAAATGAAACGTTTTCATATTCAGGTGATATTCATGGTCAATATACAGATTTATTGCGTTTGTTCGAATACGGCGGTTTCCCTCCAGAAGCCAATTATTTGTTTTTGGGCGATTACGTGGACCGTGGAAAACAATCACTCGAAACTATATGTTTACTGTTAGCATATAAGATTAAATACCCAGAAAACTTTTTCCTATTAAGAGGGAATCACGAGTGTGCGAGTATTAACAGAATCTACGGGTTTTACGACGAATGTAAGTTAATATACTGCACGACTTAATACACTGTATATATAGCGATACTAACGTTACACAGAATAGCTATCCTTTTAGTGTGATGTTGTGCAACATTAATGTTGTACGACAACGCAATAAATTACTTTTTTTTGATTGATCTTTACTTTTCTGGATAAATAAGGCAAAAGACGGTATAACATAAAATTGTGGAAAACATTTACCGATTGCTTCAATTGTTTACCGATTGCTGCTATTATTGACGAGAAAATATTCTGCTGTCATGGAGGTATAGCTCCTAATATTGATATACTGTATGCTGTCATTTATTATAAATGATGGCTTATTTTTATATTTTCTAATAATATTTTTGGCTTAATTAAATGACATTTTGGAATAGGACTGTCGCCAGACTTGCAATCTATGGAACAAATTCGGCGCATTATGCGTCCAACAGATGTTCCCGACACGGGATTACTGTGTGATCTATTGTGGTCTGATCCCGATAAAGATGTTCAGGGATGGGGAGAGAATGATCGCGGAGTTTCATTCACGTTTGGGGCAGACGTTGTCAGCAAATTTCTTAATAGACACGATTTAGACTTAATATGCAGAGCACATCAAGTGGTGGAAGATGGTTACGAGTTCTTTGCAAAAAGACAATTAGTGACATTATTTTCAGCGCCCAACTATTGCGGTGAATTCGATAATGCGGGAGGAATGATGTCTGTTGACGAAACGCTAATGTGCTCATTTCAAGTAAGTGCACATCGCATCGCTTTCTGTTGTGTAATGTGTGTTATATGTGCATGCATTGTGCGATCATAACGCAACGCAACACCACATCTCATACATTTCTGATTCGATGCCTGCCATTATATAGCATTAGCTTTAAGAATTCAATATCGATTTTGTCTTTGCTGCTTCCAGATATAGGGGCCTTGACCTCAATGCTAGACTATAATGCATTTTATTTTGTTGTGTTGCAGATATTAAAGCCATCGGAAAAGAAAGCAAAGTATCAATACGGAGGACTAAACTCTGGACGACCAGTAACCCCTCCACGCGGACCCGTTAAAAAGAAATAAAAATCTCACTGAATATTAATAAACAAAAATTACATTGTTTTAGGATCAAATTTATTCAATCAGCCGTCTCTTCATCCCCCTTTCAAGCGCACATAATCTCTGTGTGTTTGCGTTAATTATTATTATTATTATTTAATTATTATTTTATTCTATTAGGAAAACAAACTTTATTGCCATTTATATAAAAAAAATTAATCTTTATAAATATTCTTTTCGTTTGTGTTCATTTGTTAAATCAATTCCATTCAAAAACAACATAATTAGATGATATTTGTGCTGTAAATCGGAATTAGTTTATTAATATAATAACACCATAAACAAACAAACAAAAACAATTTTCACAAAATCAATCGTACATACATTTATCTTACATTTTTATTAGAATTAAATTTATGAACGAAAATATTGTTTGCTGATGCATATTGAGCGCTACTGTTTAAATGCCAATTCATTATTTAAATAAACCGTTAATATAAAAAATAATAGGTCTTCTCATAGAGTTTTGTAGCGCTCAGTATAATCAAAGCGAATAACAATAATTCAATTAATTCAATCCAATAAAAACAAACATAAGCTTATAAGTTACTTACACTTCATAGCTGTTACGCTAATATCAATTGTGTAATAATAAAAACGCACCAAAAACGTGTTAGAAATCCATTAACTGATTCGTACTTAAGTTTTGCTTATAAATAATTTTTTTGTTGTCCATAAATATCATAATTTATTCATCATTTCATTTATATAATAACAAAACATTAGTTTTTGAGTGTTGTTGGGCATAATCAACACATCCGACAATATTCATGATAATTATTCCATTTTCTTGTCTATAATATTGATATATTAATAATTTCTTTTATTATTTTTTCTTATTTTTTAAAACCGGAGAATAAGAAAAGTAGTAAATTATTTGTTTAACTTTTATTTGTAATTACACTGTAATGTTAGGTTTAAGTGGAATAATAACCGTAAACTTTATGAATACGAGCGACAACTAAACTATTATGTAAAACTGTTTTGATAATGTAAAAAGAAATATACAAAAAAAACTATTTCACTTTATTTTAATGGCACGAAACATCGATACAAAGTATTCTAGAGAAAAATAATTAATAAAAATTACATTATTTTTATTGAATTTTATGGTTATTTAATTTTTGAATGAAACTTTCGAATTATTTAAGTGTTGATAGTTTCAAATGTAAAGATCTTCGTATTTAAACGAATGAATATTTTCAAAAAATATTTCTTTGGTGAATTTAAAAGAATTATTGATTGATATTTACATACCCGTAAATGAAAGTTTTAGCTCACTTTCTCAGATAAAAGGCGATCTTATGTTTTTGACATTGACCGTCCGTTTGTTGTGTCTGCACTATATCGACCACAGAAATTAGGACTTATTTTATTTTCATAAATTATATAATTTTTAAATTGTATCAAATTAGTTTAGATCAAACTATAAGAAAACTCTATGTATGTGTCGTTCTTGTTTATTTCATTCAAAATGTCTGAGGTTAATGTGACATTTACTTTATTCAAATTCAAAACGTTGTTCTTCACCGAAAACCTAATGTTAATCTCAACTAAAATGTTTGCACTTTAAAAAACGTTTTGGTTCTTTCTCCAAAAGTAAATTTTGAGAATTTCGGTACGCTTATGAATCATTATTGGTCGAGATTGACGTAAGAGACATAAGGATATTTATATGTATTTGACAATTGTTTTAATGAAATAGGAGGGGTAGGTTATGGTTTAAGTAGCATATAATTGTGACGAACCAGGGTTGATAGATATTTAGCTGGCCTACTACGCAAGACCAGATAAAAAATTTCTCAATTCGGAACCTATATTCCTTAACTCGGTTCAAGCAATCATCTGATTCAATAGGGCCCAAGGCAAAGATTTTTTCGTGTATTGCTTTTGTACCTGCATAAGAATGGGGATAAAAATTGTCCCTTCTTGTTTTAAATTTCTATATGCTCCAAGTGTTTCTCAACCTAAAAAAGGCGACAAAAATTGATACTTAAATCCTATTCGTTTTGTGATTTCTTATAAAATTTTATTGAATTTATTTTAATATTTAAATTAGAAATTGTTAGTAACAAAAACAGACCGTCTTTAAATCCGAATAATTGGGACAAAATGATATAAACTCATAAAGTAAAAGGTATCGTATTGAACATAGATTAAAATAGTATCGAATGTTCGGTACTGTTTATTACTATACAAAACGTTATAATAAGGCAAACACATTGTTTTCAATGTATTTTCGGGGTTTGTGCGTCAAACGTAATTTAAACGCGATTTTGTTAATCCCAGTTTAACTAAAATTGTAGATTCTGTGGATTTTATTTATATTTGTTCAATTGTTTTCGATGGCAGAGAAAGTAAGTACGCGTTCATATACGGTTCGATCCGTTTATCGATTAATAGTTTGCTTTAGATTTTCGATTCACACACTTTTAATGTTGAATATTTTAAAAACGCGTTTTGTTTTTTGATTATATGTTTAGCCGAAAGTATTTGTGGGACGACTTCCAGAGGGATGTACGGCCAAAGATTTGGAAGACCTATTTCGTACTTACGGCGAAGTAAACCAATGCGATGTTATCGGCAAATATGGGTTTGTTGTGAGTTGAAGTTTCCATTCAATTTAAACAAAAAAACGTTTTGTGAATCAAAATTGACACTATATATCTAAAAAACGTCTAAAATATGCAGCACATGACCAAAAGAGAAGAAGCGGACGAAGCCATTAAAAAGTTAAATAATTATAATTTTATGGGCTCTCAGTTGACTGTTCAGGTTATTCATATTTATATGTTGTTTTATTGGAAACGCGATCATTAATAATTCATAAATAATCTTATGGTTTAGTTTTCGACGAGCAAAAAGAAAGAGCCATCTGGTAATACTTAATGATTACCATATTAATATTTTTCAATTGTTTAAAATATAGAATGTGATGTTATTTAATTGAATGATAGGAAAGACAAAAAAGACGGTAAACAATCGAAATAAGCGTAACGTTCCTCCACATCGTAACAACTCGTACCCATCATCTCGTGGTCCGATGTACGGAATGCCACCATCCGTTCCCCCATCGAGGTCTTATGGTGGCGGATATTTTGACGATACTTATCGATACGATTCTTATGGTGGTTATCGCGATAGTGAACCATTCTATAGCGGAGGTGGCGGTGATGTGAGACCGCCGTACGACTCTATGTATGGCCGACGACCACCGATGCCTCAAAATCCTGATTATCAAAGAGGTCCTCCATTACCGCCGCGCGATTTTTACGATCACGGAGATTCACAACCATATTCTAGACCACTGCCATATGAAATAAATCGACCGATTGCTCCTCCAGAACAACGGTATTTAAAATTTCAATTTTGAAGTACCATTTAAATTGTGTTATTATCAATAAATTGTAGCAACAATTATGGCGGTCCAGTGCGTACTAATTATGGTAATGGTTATGGTACTCCTATGGCTTATCCAAATCGGTGAGCTTTTTCTAAACGTTCCCATTTCCGTTTAACTTTTCTTATCGATTAAAAGTAAAACTCGTTTTATGACTTGAGTGAAGTTTTTATTAATAAATATAAATATATCCTGATAAAACTGATTTACTCTTCTACAGCGGTCCTGCGGGACATAGACCTCCTCCGCCACCCACTGCTCGGTGGCAGCCGTACTAAAAGAAGATTAAAATAAATACGAATTAAAATAAAAACCAGTACAAGATAGAAACCATCACTTTTGAACTCAAAACCATTTCGTTTTTTTTCGGATCCCCTTTTTAAATAAATCGTATAATAAACTATATATCCATTTAACTTATCTAATATGGTATATCAATTTATCTGTAGTCTCTGTAAACATAAGTTGATTGCGCTTATTTCGTATAACTTTATACAATATATATATATATATTTATATGCTATATCTTTAACATTATGGTTATATCGTAAAAAATTATATTATAATGTCGTATAAATTTTAAATCATTTTAAAAACTTTTATCTCCAAAAAAATGTAAGGTTTATGCAAATCGATAAATTATATATTACGAAACGACTATCATCTAACTTAGAAATAAGCGATACATTTATTTTATAATAATATATTAATAAATAAAAAAAATACTTTTTTTGTCTCATTTTGCTCGAGATTTGTAATAAAATTGCTATATTATCTAAAAAAAATTAGTTTGCAAACTCTAACATAAAATTTTAAATAAAATAAATTACCTTTACCTATATTTATTTAATTATGTAATTATTTTGTTCTTATTTGCGGAAACTCGTGTAACAATTTATTGAAGATTTTCACTTTTAAAGAATAGTAATATTGAAATAAATTCGAAAAAACAATTTATTCACTCTGCGAATATATTTCCTAATAAAAAAATCTGTATATATCCGGTATATTATGGATTTATAAGTTTAAAGGATTGAGAATCGAATGATACCATTAGAATCACGTAAGTCTGCTATTAATTTAACATTTAATTAAAAATAGTACTATGCATTTCTGTGCATTAAGAAAAGTTAATTAAATAGCATATGTTAACTTATTTAAGATTTATTAATGCAGTTATTAATATATAAATCTTAAAAATAAAACCAAAAATGTAGTCAAACTGTTAGTCAAGCTCTAACCCTAAATATTCTTAATCGATATAATTTTAACGCTTATGTTTATCTACTAAACATTTAATTTTAATATTTATGTCAATAAAATAAACTGTAACTTAGATGAGACGATCTGCTAATACGAAAAAATGTGTCAAATAACTCGAATTTTTGGTTTCTGTTACGTTGCGATAATTTTTTGGTAAGTTATAATTTACTGTTATGTTTAACTTTCTATATTTTAATCCCAAAAATTCATCATAATCGCTCATTTAATTTGCTAGATTTAAGTAACCGAATATACATTATTTCAATTTATATGTTTAGCTAAAATTTTCATTTTAAAATATTTATTTAATTAGCTTTTTTAGTTTAATTCTATAATCATTTCGTAATAAAAATGAAAAATGATAAAAATCGTGAGCTTATTGCCGCATATATTACGGTATACGATATGGTTGTGTCTCAAAATTTTGAAATAATATTGATTCCCATTACCATTACAGTGCGTTTGCGTTTGCTCTTACTATTCTCGATTTTAGTTATTCTCTCTGTCCGTGTAAACCCAATATATTTCTCTGTGCATTAACTTCTCTTTGCGAAGTTTCTCTCATTTTGAAGATATTGTTGTGATCAGAGCGACAATTCTGATTGTGAATGCGTTAAACGATTAATTACGTTAAATTGATTAATTATTTCTATAATATTCTTAATTGTGTTCCATGTATTTTCGGCTTTATTAATGAATTGTGTTTAAACCAATATTATTAATTGATAAATTGATATCATATCATATCATTTAATTCATATTCATATCAGCGTTCAAATCGAGTTTTAATTACGTTTGTATTCGAAATTATAAAATACACTATTTAACCGCTTTTCAACATATAGTAAATGGTATTTATAAAAAATGGGATAAAATATTTTGCCGCCTATACATTAACTCAAGCAATAAATGAGGATATGTTAAATATTGGAAATCGGGCGATAAAATTAATTGAACATAAATCGGGTTTAACATTCACCTTTAATATTACTGTAGAATATGTGATAACAGAATCGAAACGTATGTGTTGACAGATGTGTGGGATTAACTAAACTTTTAATTTTAAATCTCAAGTCATCAAACAAACGCAATTAATTGACAATTAAGTGCACATAGAATAATGGTTTACAGCAGTTTTGTTATCCTACAAGTTTTGTTAAATTATTTCTACGCCATCAATTCAGGTAACTTTAGTGGTTTCCATATTCTTATTTTTATGTTATACATTAATCATAGTTCATTAATTTTATGTTATACTCTACCTAAGAGTGGGCGTGGCATTGATGGACAGAATTCTGCATATTTGTTGGAATTTCTATTCCATCACTAATTTTAAAACTAACTTAAACGAATTTTGTAGTGGGTTACCTGAAAAATAATGGAGAGTTTCATCTCTTGATTATGAGTCGAGGAAAATTGGGTGAATCCCTTCTAAGAGACAGGATTTTTGTTATGACTTTAAATATACCTTTTTAATGTTAGAAAAATTTATTAATTGATCTATTATTTATGCAAAAAATTATAATTTACATAATATCAGAATATTCTATTTAAATGAGCTCAACATTAATAACTAAATTGTATTTTAATTTTTAAATTATTTTTTAATCTACTTTATAATGTTTTCGGATTAATTATTTATGTATAAATTAAGCCTAAAAAATAGTATTAAGCCAATATTTTTCATTTTGGAGATTTAAGAATGATTCGTATTTAAATTAATTATAAATTTTGCTACACATTCTTATAATAAACTCGTTTTGTCTTAAACGTCCTTTCCTTAATCATGAGAAATGGGAATTTTATTTTGTTGGTTCTAAGCTTATGCTGCAGCAGTTTACGGTACTGTACTGTAACATTATACTGTATTTACTAGACTCAATTTTTATTTTTACCTAATGTTAGTTTTATATAGTTTTTTATAAGAGAGTGGGAGAGAGAGAGAGAGAGATCGTCATTAATTTTGATGATTGCCTTTTATATCGAATATCAAAACAATGCCATAAACTATTAATCAATAGAGACGTCATATTCAGAACATTATTTTTCGCTTAAACAAGAAAGTTATTGTCGATTTCAAAAAAAGTAAAACTACAATTTTATCAAACAATGTTTCCAAAAATCCTGAAAATTTATTTATTACCAATATTATAACTATTTATGGCAACAAGATTTGCAAACTGTTGAGCTGAAATAATTTAATTAAGTTGTATAAGTTATAAGATCATAGATTAGATTGTTATGAAAGCGCTCGATAATTAGAAAAAGTGAAAAATAATGTGTTCATGTAAATTCTAAATGTAAGAAATGTTAGCACACACACGTGTTAGCCTGGTCTTCCGAATTCCAATTATTAACTATTTGCTCAAATCCCATAAATTGGTTGTTTAAAGTTTTTATCACTACTGTTCTGTAATGGTGTCACCATTAAAAGATAAGGAGGAATCACTAGTATTACAAGCAAGAACTAAACATTCAAAGAGAGCTCACTTTCTTGGCGACATTAATCTAAAGCTTATGGGTTTAGTTAAAAAGTTTGTTAACATCAACATTTTTTTCATTCAAATCCGAGATAAATCCTACTATTAGTTTATGTCCACTACGTACACACACATAGTCAGAATGTTCTAAACTACGAAAAAGCGAGCTAAAAATCAATGCCTCAATTCAAATGGAATAGTTTTATTTTTTAAAACCACATAAATCATAAATTAAAGTTATAAAATAAAATAATAATGCTATGTACAGTATTGAGAGTTAAAGTGAATTAATTAATGCTTTACATGTTAAGTCTATCGTGAAATAATGAATAGGCAATCATAACAAATAAGTTGCTTATAAGCGTATTACGATTCAATAAATTGCATGTAACGTAGAAATTAATTTACAAATAAGATTGGATTTATAAAAGTATTTATTTGATAATGCGTGCAAATAAATACCGTTAGTAACGTTTTAAGTTTGAAATGTTTAAAAAATAATTTGACGTGATTTTGTAAATTTACTAAATTAGTATAACTGGTAGAGAGAGCTGTGTTATGCCAACTCCTCACTCCTCATCTCTCACTCCATTGTTCGCATATTTATCTATTTTAAATGTTCAATTTATATTGTTGTGTAATGGACATAAATAAGCTCACTCTTAGTCAAGTGAGTATTTTCAGTTTATAAATTTTATTTAAACCTAAATTCTAAAATATGCTTAAAATAATTTTATTTATCTTCAAATTATTAATATATTTTCATGTTTAGTAATTTTTAAGATTTTAAATCTTTACTCCATTTCACATATATTATACAAAATCAGATATTTTTAAAAAAATTAGGTTGGAATTATTATTTTTTTCAGCATATAAACTAAATTCACTCTTTTCCTTCTATTGAGTGAAATTTTGACGGTACGTTTAATGTGCCTAATAATCGCCAAATTGTTCATTTAATAATCGAATGATTTAACTCTTTTTAGTCCAATTTGGAGAAATCGATTCGAGAACTTGTAAAATAATAGTTTTATTTGGTTTTTTTTTGCCATAACAAAGAAAGTTTTCCAAAAGTTTTTGAGTGACCGTAAACTATAAATATTTTCTAAACAGAAAGTATTGCGTATAAATTTGGAGAAAAAAATGGTTTGATCACATTTACATTTGGAAATGACAAACGTCCAGACACTAAAAACGACTTGTTAGTGCTCGGATTTCTCACAACTATTGAGAATGCGGTGTTAGTGAGAATCGATAGCGGAAGTTTCAATGATTTTATGGAATTGGTTCTCACCAATGGTTATCCTATAATGATATACAATTTAGGAACTGAAGACATTGAAATTGGCGAAATGCGTGTTAAAGTAAATGATGGTAAGTATCATGTGGTTAGATTTATCCGTTCGGGTCAGAATTCGACCATTCAAGTCGACAATAACGATATTGTAACAAAAATCCCTTCTGGTCCACAATTAACTATATTCAATACACACGCTAAAGTACAAATTGGTGGCAAGAAAAATTCGGTTAGAGATACTATCGAGAAACCATTTAATGGTATTATGTCTGGTTTTATTTTTAATGGACATCGATTGCTCGATATGGCTGTCGAAGGTGATGCTCGTATATCAGTGGAGGGCGACGTACAGTTATTAATGTCTATGGGCGCCTATAAAATAGATCAAAATAACATCACTAATCAGTCATTAGATTTAGATAACTCTAATAAAAATAATTACGTCCATAGTATTCCCCAAATGGCACAGGTATGTTGAAAAACTATTTTCATAAACTATTTAAAAATTGTTAAATGGAATTATGGTTTGAAAATAGCCAAAAACCCAATCAGCATTTGATGGCGATGATCTCATATTTTCTGGTGAAGGATCTGGTTGTTGGGACGACGAAGTAATTGACCGAAAATCTATATTTGAATTGAATTAAGAATTAATTACTTTAATTGAAAGGATGAGTGCAATAATGGAGCTGACAATGGATCAGGCGATGACTTGATTACACCAGTTTATATTTCCAGCTCAAAACCAATAACCGAAATGCCGGCTTATTTTCGAACATCAACGGCAACACACATCGATTCGCAGCAGAAAATATGCGATGACGAGGAGGAAGACTGTTTAGATGGCTCAGGATCCGAAGAAACATATTCATCGACAAGTAGTAGCAATAAAATTCACGTTCATCATCATCGATACACAACTAGATCTTCGTGGCCGACATGGGCGCCGCCAACGATACCACCAGTATCACAACTGCCATCATTAACTTATCATCCAATAACTGTAATCGATTACGACACTGTATATCACACCCAACGTCCAGTATCAACATCTCCTTCCAAATCAGAGGCACCAACTTATGAAATAAGTGGATCAACTCGCTATCCAACAGTCAGACCACACAATGCACCGAATGTGCCGCAACCACTTCCTCCTATATATGTTGTAAGCATTTCGCTCTATAATTTAAACCATTAATTTACGTTATGTATTGTTGACAGATCCCGAAAATAGGAGAAACACCAAAAGTAGTACCAAAACAGGGTGAAAGTGGTGCTCGTGTGCCAAAGACTAGCAACGATCGAACGGCAATGATTATCGGCGTGATTGCTATTGGTTTAATTGTTGTTGTGATAATAGCGCCTATTGTGTTGTTTGTCAAAGTTAAATATAGAACTGGCAGCGCATTTAAAATAGATGAAACGAAAAACTTTCAGTTCGCGCCAGTTTCGGGAACGCCAGCCATGCTTGCATCAGGTATGCAACAAACCCATCTGATCAATGGCGCCACAACTTCGCCAACCGATCACCACAAGCCGTTGCTTAAAATGCCCAAAAAGAAAGATTTGAAGGAATGGTATGTGTGATCAATTGATATTTCGCCTCGTTTTTTCATCATTAATTCTAGCAATATTTAGTGAGATTACTAGTGCGTCACATCTCGTTATATCGAACTAAGTCAGCGATCGACTATAATTAATCAGTTACCGGTATCATAACTATTTAGTATAGCTATCATTAGTCATTCTTAATTTATTATTTTATTATAATGTAATTTTTCTATTATTCATATTTTCTTTGAATTGATTTACACTTTTTTTTTGATAAAAAACTGAAACGTTTACAACAAATTTATTTTTATTTTGGTTAGTATTTAAGGTAATGTAAATACATTGTAAAGTAAACACTTATTGTTAATTTGTAATTACCCTTTAAAAAAATTTAATTGTTAATGTCAATGCGTTTTTGACACATCATTAAGAATAATGTGTTCAGTAGTTGCAGTAACTTTATATTAAAAATGTGTTTTGTAATTTGTAAATATATATTACTGCACATTACATAACAGTATTGTCACAGATCAGCAGTCTATGTCTATCTTAACTTTAATGTTTCCGATCTATTCACAACTTATTCCATTTATGAAATTGTTTTCTTTATTTTTTCAATTAAACTTACAACAATCTTTCATTTTACCCGAAATGGTTTAATGGCACATCGGTTTTGGATATAATAATGTTATAACACAATCTTTATGTTAAAATTCAATTTCTTCGTTAACTAAATTTTAAAACATACGGTAGGTTTTTTGTCTATTCCGCTCAATGCAGAGCGATGTTACGAAGAGAGGAACAGTGGGTGTGGCATACGTACAACATTTCAATGCATTGAGCGGAATATACAAAAAATGTTTGTTTTGAAACTCATTTTCTTGAATATTTGAAAGTTTTTTAAATTAAGTTTGTTTATTTATATAATTATTTGAGACAATCATTCCACCAATAATCAACATTTAAAACATTCGTATATCTGAATATTTGTATTTGTTGTACAAAATTAACAATCTTGTTATTACTTGAAGTTAGATTTACAATTTGCAACATTTTTTGTATTATTTATGTAATTAATTATTTTGCTTCATACTCTTTTGCGTTATAATTATATAAATACAATTAAATCTAATTTTTTTACTTTCCCTCAAATCGACTATTAATCATAACGTTATCTATATTTATAATTTTGGTTTATTAAATCTCATTTGCAAAACCTTTATTATATCTCATTTGCAAAACCAAAACTAGTTAATGAAACTATATTTATAAATATTGTTTAATGAATTTTAAGCAAATTAGGCGTCTGTGAGTATTTGGGTTTAATTCCTTCACCAGGTTTATGTTCAAAATCGAAATATTTGTTTTAAATATTTAATTTATCGATAAAATAATTTTTAAATGAAATATTCGGCGAAGTCTCACATCCAAAACTCAATTATCGATTACATCAATACATAATTGACTAACGATACTATTGATTGTATATCATAAATTATTAGTTCAAACTTTATTATAGATAGTTCCGATATTTGTTTCAATCGTTCCATCCAATTAATTTTGAAGTTCAAATTTTAAAAAATTACGCGCTCAAACCCAAACCCTTCAACTTTTCAATATTTGTTTATATTAAAAATTGACCAGAAAAACTTTAAATTAATAATTTATTAAATTTTTGAAATACAATAATAATTAATGAAGTAAAAAGTTTTTAATTTATTATCAAATGATAGATGCAATCGTGTAATTGTCAAAAAAATTTCCTAAATATAATGTATGACAATATTTGTATACATGCGTAAAATTTGTTTTTTTAAGTTTTAATATAATTTCTGTCAAAATGGCTCAAAAATAAAATCGAAGTCAATTGTAAATAACGTATTATACAAGTCATGTTGTTTTTCTATAATAAAATAAGTTACTCTAAAAACCCTACCAAAAAACTTTCTAATCGTAAGTTAAAATGTCTTTTAAAATATAATATACATTCTTTTTTCAATGAACAATAAAGGCATCTCTCGAATGACATACAATTATTATTCTGAGATGCTATGAATTGGCGAAGAGCTGCCATTTAGTTTATATTTGTTAAATGGAATGATAAATTTAGAACAAACATAACGAAAAGATTAATCAAATGTTAATATAAATGAGAGCTTAATGCGGTTCAACAGACGCTATCACACAATTAACCGATTGGGCACATCAAAACGCAATATTTGTTCGAAATCTTCCGCAAATCTTTTTTCCACAATAATTTCATATATGAATAATTACTAAGTTTAATAATAACTGAGTTTACATCTGTACTTCAAATGCAGTTACAGGCGCTGTCGATTGAGTAAATGGATTCGTGCTTCTCTTATGCTGATGACGACTGGCTAAAGCAGCCCATTCGGCGTCAAACGGGTCGTGATTGGTTTGCTGCATCGTATTTGATTGATATGCGTTACCATTTCTCCAAATATTAACGGTCGTAGTTTGCTGTTGATTATTCCAGCTGATTGTTGAGGACGCTTTAGATTCAGCAAAAGCATCCGATGATCCTAATGATTGACTTCTAAGCTGAGAAAGATTAGGGCTATTATGTCGTGGCGCAGCAACTGGAATGGCTTTTGCATTGGCAACAGCGCTATTTAGCGGTGATTTATTACTGTTTGAGGTTAATGTTTGATTAATGTTATTAGTTTTAGCGTTTTCATTTAGCCAGACTCCCGAAAATGCATTATTACTATTTTGTTTAAGTGGACTCCACTTATCTATAAATAATGAGTGGTTATACAATTACTAAAATACTATTAAGCATTATTAAGGATTTTTGCGTAAACATACTTAGTTTTGGAGATGCTTTTACGTTAGTTGTCGAAGTAGCTGCCACTTTTGAAACCGAAAGGAATGGATCATCATCTTTATTCGTTAAAATATTAAGGCCTTTTGATACTTCTTGACACATTGCACTTATAGAATCTGATGGTTCATTAGGCGAAGCTTCTGGTATTGGTGTTACTTTCAACACAAATATATGTTTGGCGAGATTAGAAAAATAAATGCTAATAAATCAGATGATCTAAATCTACCTGTTCCTCCATTAGCCTTATAGTTTGTGGACAAATCTACGGAATGTGCGCGCTGTCGATCCAAATTAGAAGGTAAATCATTTAATTTAAGCGATAATTGTCGTTTAAACGGTGACGATTTGTCGAGAGCACCTCCTCTTAAAGAGCCCTGTCTTTGTAATAAATTCGGTGTTGCGTGTGGCCTCTCGACCGCAAAAGGATTGTGGACTTGTTTAACAGGTGGAGGATCTAAACAAAAAAAACGATTGATTTTTAATTGAAGTTTAAATAACATAGTTATGATTGAATTACCAGCTGGTTTGGCCACTTGTGGATCTTGCATTCGTTCGGTCAACGATGACTGCCGGAAAGAACCAGTTCGAGTGAATGAGGACGTCTTCGCATCAAAACTCAGAGTAACAGATTCTTTATCACGTTTCTGCTTCTTCTCTAAACAAACAGCGAAAGCACATCCCACAGCATGACTCAATCGTTCTCCCGAATCTTTACTGGCATGAAATCCGTGGCACATCCATCTTCTAGTGGTGCCATCACGGCATATATAAGAGAAGCCACGTTCATGATTGCGATCTGGTGCACAAAACGACACTTTTTCTATAGTTTGATCCACAATCAAACCCTAAAATGAAATATATTTTTATATTGATAAATAAGAAATTTTTTTTCTTATCGGAAATAACAAAAGCAATTGTTCCGAAGAATACAATTCCCTAAAGCGTTTAAAATTCTACATACAATAAACTAATTAAAACGTTTTGAGCCAATTTGTTGAATTAAAAAGTTGTAGCAAAATACAAATAAAACGCTATACAATATTAAGCTACATTTTAATTTTATTATAGCCATAACTAATAAATTAGTTGGTCACTCCTTTTTATGATTCTAAAAGAAATAACATAGAGTAATAAAAATGTCAAAAAACTAATAATCTATTTTAAATCTTAGATATAGTTCAAGTGATTTTATAATTTAAAATTTTAATTAACTAAAGATTGTTTTAAAATCATAGCACATATAGAAATAATAAATAGGGGTAACATATAATATACTTTAGTTTCGTCATCAACAACTCGCAAACCATCACCGGTAACAAAAAGCGTTCCCTTAATAGGTCTTCTTCTTGAGCTCTAATCGTCAAACAAATATTGAATAAAATAGTTGGTCGATAATTGAATGGTAATTTAAACAAATGGTTTAACATACGCGCAACACTTTAAGCGCTTCCTCGCAAATATGCATTCCTCTGGACTCGAACACCTCAACACATCCCAAATACTTGACAGGAAATATACAATTGGCAGCTCTGACCGCCGCCTCGTCTGCTTGCCATTGATGTGGTTTACTGCTCTCTGGAACGTGATCTTTCTTACGGCGAAAGCTTTCGCGTAAACTTCTCCTCAAACGATCCATAACTATAAGTGTTTCATACGTGACAAAATAATTCATTAAACAAAAACATCAAAAAAAAAACTTTCAAGTAATTTATAATATAGATTTCGACTCACATTTGCGAGTAAATAATAAATTGATTTATTAAATTGATATCGTTTGTCAGTTAAATTAGGTTCTAAATCAATGAAATGATAGGTCTATGTTTGATCAATGAATAATAACATTTGTAATTAAAATGAGTGCGTAAAGTGTCAAACAGTATATAGCTATATGCAAACATTTATTGTCGCCATATTTTACTGGTTCACTCTCGCATTGCTCTTTAACAGACACATCCCATACAATAAAACGAGCCAATGGTTAGCGCACACTGGCATTACATAAACTGTGTTTTAGTTTTTGCTTCATTCATTAACATTATTTTATGGTATGAACAGCTGAGAGAATAAGGAAAGCGGCACGTAATTAATACACATTAACTAACAATCCGTACGCTTTGGTTAAACTTATCTTATCTCTATGTCTTTATTGTAATAATTCAATTTTAAATAACTAATTAGTCAATTGTTCGTAGTAATGTTATAACTAATATTTACCCGCGTTTCTATGGAAAACTGAACGTTTTTTCATAAGCGTATTTTATATCGAAACATTATTTACTAAATTTATTTATAGATGTGTCAGTTTGTAGTTATGTTAATCCATTTGGTAGACTTTGTGTTGTGATTAAGAGGTAGTTGTTTTTCTCTATAAAAAAGCTATTTTATATGTAATAAAGGAAAAAATTCTGACGTAAGAATTGACGGATTTTAGCTAAACTTGAATAACTTTCTTTAACTTTACATGTAAAACGATTTTGTTTAAACTGTTTAAATTAGAAAGTTTAATATAGTAAAAAAAATAATTTCTAGAATAAGTTTATTTACAGTAATTATTTTAGTTAATATTATATATAATATATTAACTTAAATAAGCTAACACGTAATTACATGCGATATTTTAATTAGTATTTTCTATAATTATTTTATTCTATCTGTTAACTACAACCTGACGATAAAAACCATTTAGTAAACCGATATTGTTAAATGACCGCAGATTTTTAAACCATTTTATCTAAAAATATTTGTTTGGTAGTGCGTATAAACTACAAAATTAGCTGTTGAGACTCAAATTAGAGTATGATTAAAGTTGCAATTGCTGTTAGCTTAGCATTGGTTAAAACGATAGACAACATGTTTTGATGGTTTTTAAAAATATATGCTCGGGCTTATATACACTAGGCTTTTAAACATAATTAGAGCTTTTAGTTACCTGTTATAAGTTTGATAACGAACGGTAACCGGTAATGGCCGCCACTATAAAAATTATTTTCCTGTAATTTTTTCTTAATACTGAAAATTACCTATAAATCTACTTTATAGCTAATAACAAAAGTTTGTTTTTATCCTATTATTTTGTGATTAAATATGCATTATTTAATAGCATTTTGTTCGTGATTTAAATTAAAAATGTCTGCATAAGTTATGGATCGCAGAAATTTTTGATGATTTGAGAAAAAACTATGTACAATTAAGACAAAAAAATATTATAAAATGGAAAAAAGGAAAAAAAATGAAATTTTGAATTTGTAAAAGCTATTTTAAAACATAATTTGAATTAAATTCAAAAATCTCAAATAGAATTCGTGAATATATTTCAAATAAATTTTTATAAAAACGGTTGTGAAATCCGATTTTACTTTTTTATCGTGACCGGTAACGAAAAGCTTTAATCATAATTTATAATTAAAAAATAGCTTTCAAAGTTAGCTAAAAATTATTTAAGCTGAAATCCCTAAATTATGAAACTTTATGAATTTATGAATCTACGCAAAAAGTTAATAAAATCTGGCTTAATTAAAGAAGAAAAGGTTTGATTTAATATTTTATTGTCATCTTATATAGAAAAGATTTGAAAATTCTTAAAGAAACACTCGTTTGGACGATTTGCTTTGGGATATCCAGCTGAAATGCAATAATTAAATCTTTACTTTATCAAAAGTATTTGAAATAAAAACGATCGAAATTTTAATTTGAGGTTTGCTCTAATATTAACAAATTAATTGCATTTCTGCTCTTTAAAACACTTTCCGTGTGTTAAAACTTATAATACTGTGCTCTTGTAACAGTACTGAAGGTAATACACATTTAACCAATTTTGCTTATCGACTCATTTTTAACAATGCAAATTCTAATGCGTGCTAAAAACAAATATTTCTTTAACTTATTTTTAATATTAACCGAATGCAAGGCCGAATAAACAAAACCCCATAAAATTTTTGTAAAATTGACGTTATTGACCTTCAATATTCTTTTTAAAATTTTTAAAATCCTCTAGAATTTTAAATCTTTATCATTGATTCCCTCTCTCAGCAGGTATGGGTCTTTTCTCCCAGAGCTGTCGGAGCGTGTAATACATTGACATCTTTGAGATATGCGGATATGAATTGGGTTTTACTTCATAAAAATACTCTTGCGATGAAATTTAAATGACTAAATATTATAAGAATCTCGATTTTGCACTCCCTTTATGAATATTTATCGTATAATGACTCTTGTTATTACAAAATAATGCATAATAACTTTATTAAAGCGTTAATTGCTTGGATACATTTCCACTGTTACTTTACAGATAGACTTCGTGTGAGGGTATGCTCAGGAAACATGTTTTTATTAATATTGTGTATTTAAGATTTTAAAAATTAATTAATTTCTAATTCTATAAATCGGCTTTTCCTTTAAATGCGTTTTTTTGTTATCTGCGAAGAATGTTAAATAAATAGCATTTTTCTTGAAAAAAATTATAGAATTAAATGACTTTAAATAAAGATATCTTTTACAGTGGTTCTTATTTAAAAAATAAGTAATAGACATGAGGTGGTATACTGTATACTAACTAAAGTAAGCACTAATGATATCGTTACTGCTCTTAAACTAATGACATGATGTCAATAAACTAAAGAATAAGACGAGTATTTTATAAATAAGTGAATAAGAAGAAGCTATTACTATGGTATAGGAAATTGTTTTTCGTTTATTTACGAGTTAGTATGACGAACAGTGGAGAAAGCTTTAGAGCGATCTTTGTTTGAAATATTGTTGTCTCGCTTTTTAATAGATTTATTTTCTACGCAGTCTAAGATTTAAAACTTTTCAACCTAAACTCGCATTATGGATGCAGTTTTTTAAGAATTTTTCTTAAAATGAAGGTCAACGGCAACTTAAGGTTGAAAGGTTAAGCCGATCCGATTTTTGTACATTAATCTTTCGCGGCATATCATAAAATGATTTTTATTAGTGATTAACATAGAGATTAAAATATTTTTAAATCTATAGGTTGTCATCTTAACTCTAATTCGATAACTAAACAAAAATCTTGATAGTTTTAAATTTTGTTAAAATGAAAATAAACTGTAAATAATTTTAATTATGATTTTGTTTTTATTTCTAATATAGATCTTTTTTAAACACGATATTTATTCCAAAACGGATTCTATTTAATCAGAAATTTTGTTAAAAAGCTAATGAAAACTTAAATTGCCTTTATTTATCAAAAATATCAGACTGAATGACGGCCAGATTTAAAATGTATACAAAATATCCCATATACATAAATTTGCAAAGTCAGATAGAAAATTCGCAAATATTTGTTTACATTAAATATAGTTGATTTAATATGGCTAAATAATTAAATACATAATATTTACCTCGTATTATGAGCATATTCAGTTTTCTAGAGTTGGGCATATTTTAAAATTTTATAGCAATTAAAATTATATCTTAAATTAATTAAACTGTTATTATATGAATCAAAGCGAAAACCGTCACAAATCACAAAATGATTAATTATGTTTTCTCAGTTTATTTGAAAAGTAGTTTATATTTCAAGATTATAAACTTAATAACTGGTGAGCATAACCCATACGTTCACGTACATTAAAGCGCGTTTACATTAGAAAAACAGTTAGTCTAACAGTTTTACTTTTACGCGAATCCTAAATTCGTTTAACAGTTTAACTTTGGGACAATACTGTAACAGTGTATGCGTAATATTTTTAATCTTAAATCATTCTCTAGCTATAAATTAAACGTAGAACTGAGTCATTTTTCGCTATTTAAGTTTTGAAAATGTTAGTATGAGCTGTACGAAACCGCGTTATACAATAAATGTTTTCTCTAAAATGTTGAATGTTTTTTTTCGTTTTTACTTATCCTCTACTAAACATTATTTTCGATAGCGCAGTGTAACAAATTGGAAAACGAGCTTTTTTCGCAGAAAATATCTAATTAAAGTTTGAGAATGAAAAAAACTGCATGTCTTACCAACTTTTTTATTGCGATTTAGCCTCTGCTCATTACTTTGGCTTTCTTGAGATAATTGCAATATAGTGTTGTTATTATTAACGTTGTTATTAGAGATGTGGTGGTGTGTATGTGTTTGCCGATTCCCCATATTTCCGTTTAATTTGGAATTAAGGCACAAATTAATATATCGATATATATATTTATTATTTTATGAATTAATTTTTTGTAAAAACTAATAATACGCTGCAATAATATTCAATAGCGTACTATTCAACTGATTGTGTAAAAATTTATTCAAGACGACTATAATGTTGACCTTCGTTTAATTGACATGACACACATTCACGCACATATATTGCTGCGATAATTGATAATTAAGTGATATTTTAGTTTGAAAACTGGTCCAATTTAATTCCCAGTATTTGAAATTACAATTGTATTATACGTATTATCACATAAAATGCTTAATTTTTATTAGCAATAATGTAATTTTTTTTCAATAAAAGCTTTCAATTTGAAAGTTATGTAGTTATGCGGTGCTAAATATATCGCGAAACCATTAAATGGAAAAATCTCTTAAAAAAAGTTGCGTATTTAATCGTTAGAAAATTGAAAACGTTTGCCTTCGGGCAAAACTCAGCTGCTTTCTAATAAAGTTTCGAAACGATATTTAAAGAAACGAATCACGAATTACAATATTGCTGCTGATCCTTCTTTTTAAATTTAATTTCACTTAAGCTTGAAGAGTGAAAAACGCCTTAAATACAAAAAAAATAGAAATGCGCTTAAAGATGAGATTATACACGTGTACCACAAACTGAAAAAACAACACAAACTAAAAAAATACCAGAAATTTCAAATATGATATAAACGTGTTAAAATGACACACAATTTGTACGAAAAGGTTATATTTGCGTAGAGAACATACAGTATATATCTATGCGATTGAAGTAATAAACAAATAAGAGCTAACTTTTTCCAGAGTCAGCTTTAACGCTAAAAGCATCCAAAAGGCGTGACAGACAAAGCAAGTTATGAACAAGTTGTGTAAGCGCTAACTTGTGTGTGATAACAGTTTTTTTTGGAGGACAACAACTTTGAACGAGAACAAGAGTGGTAGAGGTGGTGGAGCAGTGATTCTATAGGCATTACTTCTGCCATATATACGATGCACTTTTTAATGCACTAAATAAAAAACCGCATATATTTTTTTTGATCCAAAACTATTGAAATGCAAAATAATTATTATACTTATATAGTATTTTTTGATAAAGCAGTGGTATTTGTAAATATTCAATATATTATAAATAAATCAATGACAATCAGTTTTTCAATAGACAATAAAAATTTGCAAAATCACGCATAGTTTTATAATAATGACTGATTTCTTATGCTAAGTTATTTAGCCTAAAACGCTAGACAAAACTCGTCACTCTTTCGATTTGTGAAAGAAACACGTTTTTAACAAAAGCAAAAATTTCATTTAAGATTCGGACAAAACCAAGCCTACAGTATAATCAAAAAGGATATAACTAACCATATAAACATAAATTTATCATTGATTATTATTTTCTGAAATTTCTTAACCGAATTTTGTTTTCGAAAATTATAATAATGCTAAGCAATGTTCAGATTTCAAATGTTTTTAAAAACCGCCAGATATGACTGACAATTGTTTTATTTGTTACATAAATTAAATTCTATTCATTTCATTAAATAGTTGCCTCAATGAAACTTAATTTAAATCTAAATTAAAATTAATCAAAACTTCTAAAGTCAATAGAATACTATCCTCGAAAAAACTAAGCTTAGAATAATAAACTGAATTAAAATTACTGTGACTGATAATTGTTTATGACTATTTAGTTATTTTCGTGGGTTAAAAGTTATCCATATTTGTGTAGAGTTCCACTGGTAATGTGGTTACAAAAATATGTAAAGACTTATTTACATAGTTTCAAATTGAATATTGTTTAATAATTATAATATCGCGAAATTATCAAAAAATATATAAACTAATAATTCCTAGTTGGAAAGAATAATTGAAAAAGTAATAAATTTTAATATACTCAGATACTAGTAAACTTGATTTAAGTTGAAATTACGGTATGTTTTTGATATTATTTTTGTGCAAAACTCCAAAAATTGATAACTAAATTATTTTCATAAGTTCATACCTGTATCTTATATAAAGATTCTAGAATTTTATATTTAATTCTTGAAATGTTAGGCAATCAAAATATTCAAAAAATCAAATTCGACTCGTAATCAGTTTATAACCGACTTATATAGTTAGAAGGTATTATTTGTCAGTAAATATAAATGACATTATAGTGTTAATAGACCACATCTTTGTGAAACTGCGATAAATAGTGAGACTTTAATATAAAATTAATTTTATTTGTCATCAAAATAATTATTATTATCGTTATCGCTACTATTATCTTCGTCCTCGTATTCCTCGATAGTTTCTTCTGCGCTCTCAAACTCTTCTTCGCCACCAGTTGATTGTTGATCACTTACATCTTCATCTTCAGGCTCTAATTCGTCGTTATCATTGTCTTCGTCCATTAATATTTTCATGGCATCGCTTTCATCATCCATATCCTCTTCATCCGAAGACGACGATGACTCGTAACTTATTTGCGGTTTTTGATACATAAGTGCTTCCCTCGCGCTGTACGGATGAATCTAAAACACAGTATAATAACCATAAAAAAATATCCAATCATTATCAACAAATTACCTGCGATATCATTAAATTTAATCGTCCTTTTAACCGATATATTCGATCCATTATACTGGTTCTGGCGTTTAACAGTTCGAGCAAAGGTCCGAATACTAATTCATTGTTAGGCAACTGTTTAGGCAATTGTAAAATTAGGTGAATAATAATAATTGGAGCATTATTTGGCGAAATACGTTACAGTCATAATGAAAGTGAATTTGAGGTGAAATAATAGTTGCAACCATTTCAGATATATTATAGTCTTCTCTCCGCGATTGAATAAACGGGATTGAATTTCGTTTAGAAATGCGGTGATGTATTCGATTGGCAACTTTTTAATGGTATTCCTAATGATTTTGTCGTCATCGTTGTTAAATACGGTTTCAAGCATTTGTTTATCTTTGCTTTGAAGTGCTTGCATTAAAACGTACGTTAAACTATCGCTGGTTGGCGTTTCCGATACATTTACTGTTGATTCACGCGCCTTCTCTATAATCTCTCCCATTATCTCAATCCGTATATTTTTAACACGTGTACGTTAATTGTTTACCGTAACATTTAAATGGCAAAACTCAAGCACAAGAAATTAAATACTAAAGCAACGCGCGTCACATGTTCACTAGAAAACATATCCATAGCTAGAATCTATAACATTTCGCTATAAGAAAATAACATTTTCATTATATGCTGGCGCGCTCTATAGCAATAAACAAATTTTATATGTACAGTATGTTGTATTGTATGTAAAAATATAGTTTTGTAAGAGAGCAGCACTGTTCCATAAATAAATTCTTTGCTTATAGCGAAATGACTTGTAGATTGACTCTACTGTATATTAACTTTACATATAATGATTGTTATGAATGTTGACATACTGTATGTACTGTACTGTTACAGTATTACATGACATGTGGCTTTACATGCCATTACATGCCATTTTGTCGTGAAATATTCAATTGTTATACTAATTATACTTACGAGTTAATAAATGGATAATCAAAATGAGTTTTGGCGTAACCAACAAATCGTTATTAGATTATAGTTTACAGATATTTAAGATAATCGTTCGATTACTTCGTAAACGTGTTGTATTGGCACTTATTTTCACGCTTTCGTTCACTTATTGCTTGTTATCTCTAATACGAGATCGAAATATTGTTACTTTCGATCATAACGACAACGATAACAATGGACATCTCTATGACTATGAAACTAATGTGGACATCGATAAGTTGAATATTATTCCTCAGAGGCATAATCATTCGGTTGATATGCGAACGCTTACCGATGAATCCATTAAATTAGACAGAAATACGTGTCGAAATTCCATACAAGGAAAGGTATTGATTGCTGATGACAGGGGTTATGTCTGCCATCGGAAACATGTTCGAGTGACCGGTTGTTGCGATGACACCGCTGACAATACCAGACATTATTGGTGTGACACATGTCAAGTATGTATACATATGATAGGTATATATGTAATTCTATGGTAATGCTAATAGTAATGATTATAATATAGGATCACGGATGCTGTGCAATATACGAGTATTGTATATCATGCTGTATGGAACCAAACAAAAAACCACTTCTCACCAAAATAGTTGGTTCGAAAACTTCAGAGACGTTTAATGTGCTGATGGCTAGTATTACAGACCACTTTGAACTGTGTCTTACGAAGTGTCGAACTTCATCAGCTTCTGTGCAACACGAAAACTCTTATAGAGATCCTAAAGCCAAACACTGCTATGGAGAGAGTAATGAAAAACTGAATTAAAAATTGTTCTATTCTTATGTACAGATGTATGTGTTGTTCACTTTTTGTGCTGCTATTGCTATCAACCAAACCCATACCGTATACTAACCTTATTTATTTGTTTATTAAATGTTTATCAAAAATCGTTTAATACGTTATTACCGTACAATTTTTAATTAAAATTAGTTTTATATATCTTAAATTCTTTTAATTATTTTAATCTATTTAATGATTATGAAAATATATGATAATAGTAACAGTGAAATGAAATGTTATTTTAAATGGATTTAGTGCTTCTGAAATTATTTTATTTAAATGAATCAAATTTGCATTAATGTTACGTCAGTGACGTAAAAGATATGCGTACATTTATAACTTGTCTTTTCTACACTAACTCTGGTACGTTTTAGGCTGAATTATCCAGTTTTTCGGTATCCTTTTTGTATTCAGTGCAGGGCAACATTTCAACAAATAAACTCCATTTTCAAGTTTTTGAGAATACTTTTTGCATGAAAACTTTACAAATTTGAATTCGATTCATAAATAAGCATAAACTTGTATCGAAAAACACTATCAACTCATAATAATACTCAAATCAAAATACAGTTAAACACAAATTCTTTTGTTAATAAGGCATAAGCTATGCTTTTAAAAATTAACGTTACAAAGTATTAACTAGTAAGTTCACAAATGCGGCTATATTTCACAAATGGTTTTGTAAAATATGCTATTCAGTTTGTAAAGCTTAAATATCGAGTAATTTTTGCAATGACATAAGAAATTTTATGTATCAAAAGTTGATTATTTATTCCCAATTTAATAAGACTTTTTTGATTTACTTTTCCGAAATCAGATTTGATGTAAATTTTATAATATTGATAAACGAAATGGTTCTTTGCTTGTTAGAGCACACATACAGTATGAATTAGACTATGAAACGGGCCCCCGATTTTTCGGGCCCCCGCGGGCCCCCGACGTTTTCTGTCGGGCTTTGTCGGGCTCGGGCCTTAAGTTAGAAAAATGTATCGGGCCGGGCTTTTGTACCAAAAAAATTAAAAGCCCGAAAATTTTAATTTTGGCAAAAATATTAAAGTAAACATTATTAAAATATATAAAAATTTAAAAAAATAATTGAATTTCATTAAAACTAATCATTTTTTACAAATAAGCATAAATTAAATATAATTATATCCGAAATAGATATATAAAAATCTAAATCAGAATTTGACTTTGTGATTAAAAAAAATTTTATGTTAAATCGGGCCGGGTCGGGCTTTGAGTAAAAAAATTTATCGGGCTTTTGTCGGGCTCGTGCTCAAGTTTGTCGGGCTTGGATCGGGCTCGGGCCTTAAAACTTTCACAATTTCATAGTCTAGTATGAATCTCTGGTTTGATCATTTTTTAAATTAAAGCTTTGCGAGTTTTTTGTTGGCAAAGATCCAAAGGATGGACATCTCCTTAATTCTAACTAAAACCTTTTTACTGTCATACGAAAGCCTGAGCAGGTTTGTGGAACTCATGCTCCGCAAACCTTAACGTACGTTTGATCAGAGCTAGGAAGTTATAAGTAGGGATAGGGATTTCCGGGACTATAAACTGGTCAAAACAGTCCGGAACCGGGAAACAAAAATGTACCAAAAATGGGAATAGGATCCGGGAACTAAAATTTATTTTTATTGCGATTAAAAACAAAAATTTACAAAAAGAGTTGAATTGAATATTATGAAACATTTTTAAAAATATTTTCTAAAAACGCTGTTTATTTTCCTTCAATAAGTTTTTGAAGTAAGCGTTTAATATTTGAAATATGATAATATTGAAACTATTTTTTTCAGAATTTTAACAAATAACGCGCTAAATTTTTCTAATTTAGATCAGTATAGGAATACTTAAAGGTTTTTGTTTTATATTTAGAAATTTCTTTTAAATATAGTAAAAACGGATACTTTTTGAAATAAAGTACAAATCCGAGATTTTTTCCAAAACAAGCAAAACTGTGGAAATAAATCCACTTTTTATTAAATGGTTATGTATAATAGAAGTTAATATGTTAATCGCCCGGTTATGGGATAAAAGGAAAAAACCGGGATTTACCAGAGTAGATGGTACTTGTATGGCTCAACGACATTACCAATTCCCCATTCAATTTGAATATATCATACGAAATAATCACTGATAATTACACCCTTTTATTTTGAAAATATGGTTATACGGTAATCATTTTTTAGGTCGATATTTGTCGATGAGTTTCGAAGAGAAACGTAAACAATACAAATGTGGATAAATTTCTTCGAAGCCGCAGATATCATTTTCGTTTTCGCCACCAAAAGCAGACATTTAAATCAATTTAAAGAAAATAACGAATACACTGTTAATGCAGAGATAAACGGAAAAGTTTCGCTTATCATTGGAGATATTACGTCATTAGAGTTGGACGCTATAGTGAATCGGCAAACACGCAATTAGCTGGCGATGGAGGCGTTCGCGGCGCCATTCACTAATCGACAAGTGGCTGAATCGGGGTTTGTGGGTCCTGACCGAACAGTAGGTCACACAGACTAAAGCGAAGTAACAATGGGCTCAGCTCCACCCCCTGAGTCCATTTAAACCGGGTCCGACCCGATCTGACCACTCCCAAACCTGGCAGTGGCCAACTCCCGAAACTCACGTCACGCCCCGACATGTAATATTTCGTCGGACGCGTCTCTATGAAATGAGTTTTTTAAACCCATCCACACTCCACTCCGACTCCCCTATCCCGAGATATGGCCCAAAACCATATTTTTTATTTTTTATTTTTTTACATATAATTTATAAATTGCAGATTCCTGTTAGTGTTAACCACGAGCCACCACGTGGAGGTAGGCTTGACTTGACTCATATGACAGGACGAACACATAATTAAACAGACAAAATTTATTTTTTGATTTTATAAAATTTTTTAATTTTTTGGATTTTTTATTTTTTAAATTTTTTATCTGACTGCAAATTTGTCAGATATATGGATTTGGGTATGTCCGTCCGTCCGTCCGTCCGTCCGTGCACACTCTTACTTTAATAAAGGGATTTTGATCTTTACTCTAATAAAGGGA